>RJWM01027055.1:0-27312 GCA_004363535.1 Dasyprocta punctata | reverse complement strand
GGATGAGGGTGTCAGGGGATGAGAGTGGTGTGAAAACACAGTCCACGACAATGAGTCTCTAAAGTTTCCCAAGTGATTCTGATGCTAAATCTACCCAGGCACACCCTTTTGTGGCACTCCCTATACTCCTGCCCTCATTTTTCCCTATCCTTAGGGTCCATCCTGGCACCCCATTTCTTTCTTTTTTTCTTGTTTTAATCTTCTTGTGTAATGGCGAGTGCTTCTTCTGGAATCAAGAATAGAGATATGACTGCTTATCTAGTCTAGAGTAGATCTTCAGGAGAGAAAGCGCATGAGTGAGACTATTCACATTTCTGACCTTGTTTTTAAAAATTTCTTGCATGAAAACTATTAAAACTTTCACCAAATAGCCCCAATCACCTAGGTCATACTGGCTTATTCTCAGTCTTTTGGGAGCCAGAGTAGAACTCTCTTTGGGACTCTGTTCCTTTGGCAAACCATGCTTTTACCAATAAGAACAAGCCAGGGAAACCCAAGCTAAGAAAACCTCTCTCCTCCTCACTAGGGTCTCTCCCTGCAGGCGAACTGTCTCACCAGCCCCACCCTTCCCTGCTCTCACGAGGTGGGGCTGCTCCCTCCTCTCCATCTCCCAAGATACCAAGGGCCTGCAACAAATCATCCTGTATCCTGTGGGAACCATCTGGTGGTCAACCTGGAGTTTATGTGATCAGCACCTGCCTTCATGTGAATCAAGGGAGATGACAACCAGGGATTCTTCAGAGGTAAATTGGATCTTAAAACGTTTGTTTTGTTTAAGTTAAGCTCATTTTTAAAATATCAATTTGATTTTTGCAACCAAAAATATATGCCAAACTTTGAAGATAAAATCGTAGAATAAAACATATACCATTTTGTCATTTGATATATGAGAGAATGGATTATTTTAATGTGTTGCAGAAAAATATTCTAAGTACCCATATGTTCTTGATTCGATAGTTGCTTATATTCCATAGCTGGTCCATGGTCAGTCTTTAACTGCAGGGTACACCTTGGTAACCTTGTGAACAACCAACTACCATCCTTTTCCCACATCAAATCTACATGTTAAAGCTAAGAGTAGACATATCAGAGATGGATATTTGCTAACATATAACTTTAAAGTATCATCCAAGTCAATTAATGTCACTTATCCAAACTTATCAGAATGGCAAAATGATAAATCAAGCTCTTAGTAATAGTAGCCTTTTCTATAGATGAAGAAATAATGTCTTCTTTCTATAGATAAATTTATTCCAGATTAATTATCCTGGATCGGAAAAGCAAGAGAATTGCAATTTCTTTTCTGGTCAATGAACCAAAAAGGCAGAAAAAGTAAATGTCAAAGTGGTTGCATAATGAAAGACCTTATGTTTCTTATCTTGATTAAAGTTAAGCTGATTTATACTTGTTACTTTGTTAGGGTAAACATTTCATATTTATAACTGAAATATTAATAGAGCCATATATAGGTTTTTCTCAAATGTGCTTATGCTTAATGTAAATATTCATAATACATAAATAAATAGTGTTTTGAAAAAAGTGAATGTCTTATTTCTGTTATATTTTACCCAATAAAGTATGTTTTTTAAAACTTCACCAAAGTACATACATTGGAGATGATTTACGCCTTAACTACAAATATTTGAATTAACTAGTGTTAATAAATGAATTTCCTAGAGGATGGTTATATTTTAGACATAAAATTTTAGATATTTAGATAAATATATTTAGATATAAAATTGAAACTAAACAAATGAAGTAATTCCTTAAATATACCTTTTAAAACAAAGACTGAAACATCTGATTTACGAAAAACAAGGTGATTAACTCCATCATTAAAATTTACTTTTTAATTGAGAAAGCTGAGTATAAGAAGCATCTAAATCATGACTTGCACTGACTGTTGCTGTCAAATCAACTTAAAAGTAAATGGAGTCCAATTATACTACAGAAGGACTATCAGGGCGCCCATGGCTACAGGGGACTAGACAGCTGTGCCCAGCTGGAACCCAATGGACAGCTCTCCATGAATGGGGCCCAGGCCCTCCCTGCATCCAGACACTCTTTGCATTACTGTCTTTTGGTAAAATGTCCGTAAGCATGCAAACTGCTGACAGTGACAGAGCCCTTCACTGAACCCTCTTAGGAAGAACTTTGCTGACTCTTGGCAGAGCACAAGGCATTTCTGTGTCTGAACCAATACAGTTCCCATGCCTGCAGCTTCCAATTTGTGACCCAAAGAGTTTACAGGGTAGGGAGGCAGTGCCTTGGGGTTCTAATGAAGGTCATGATGGTGTTGGGCCAAGAATGAATGGAGCTCTGGGGAACCTAGTAAACCTGGACACCCCTTTCCTCCTCCCCTGCCCATTTCTCCTCATTTCTCATTTCTCCCTCCATTGAGCCACTTCAGGGCTTAGGGTTCCGTCCTCTCACCTCCAATGCAAGAGTCTATTCCACCTGGTTTGATGCATCAGAGCTGAAATGAGAATAGCACAAGCTTTGGTGCCAGATGGTTCTGGGGCTTTTGGAAATCAGCTATTCTCCTGGGCCTCTAAGCCCTTATTTGTAAAAGGAGGAGCAAGCATGGTTGTGGTCAAGGTTCAAGTCAAAGCAAGTGTCTTAGTTAGTTTTCACTAGTTGCTGAGACAAAATACCTGATGCCCAAAATTAGGAAAGGAAAGGTTTACCTCTTACAGTTTCTCAGGGGTTTCAGTCCACACTTAGTTGGCTCCAAGGCAGCGTGGCACAGTCATGCAGCAAGGTGAACCGGTAAGAGAGAGACGAGTAAGAGAGGGAAGACTCGAGTTCCTCCCACCCTTACACAGTATGTCGGCTCCACCCCTGGGCAGGTCCAGCACTCACACCACCAATACCAGCACTAGACAACAAACCAATCACAAACACCAGACTCAGCCCCATCCAAATTGGATGGGGCCTTGGGGGGACACAGATCAAACCAATACAGCAAGTAAAGGCACTAGCACAATGCCTAGCCATTCCATTAGCATCAATGAATATCATGTTCACTGCACATTATATGCTCCTTATTATCAACCCCTTTGCAGGGTTGAAAGTGGCAACCACATGGCTGGAATCTAAAGACTCCCACCACCAAATCTGTCCAGCTCTGAGAAAAGAAGACATTTCTCATATTCTAACCTCAATCCCACTAAGATGGACTTCATTTCTCTAAAGTCTCCTCTACTCAATCTCCATCACCAACGCTCATCTCAGGCAACAGCTCAGCTAAGGCACTCCCATCAGGAGTGCTGAGACGTTAACACAGCTTCTCCCAGAGTCACCTGGCCTCTGACAGAACTGGAAACCAGAATCCAAGGCACTTTTCAGAGGCCAAGAAAGCAAGGCTGCCGACACTTTATGCCACAGGTCCAGTCAACCATGAGATCATGCCTCTAAATTACCCCCTGTTCACTTGATTAAGGAAGTAGCATTTGTTTTTATTTTCCAGGACAGACAGTCAATCACGTGCATGTGACAGAAATAAAGATAAATACCACCCGTTGAACTTTAAATCAAAATGCTAATCCCAGGCTGACTCCTCTGTCAAGGTTTGACATTGAAATAATTCAGCAAGCTTGATTATGCCCAAAATTAATGCTCTGGTGGAGATTATGTCTATTAATCACAGATTTTGATAGGTTAGTTTCTCATGCTCCTCTACTGGGTGACATCTAATGCTGTTCTGATGGCCAGAAGACCTTTGCCTAGGTGTCCTGGACTCACAGATTACAAGCCAATCTCCAACTAGGAGTATCTGAAATGCCTACCTGATGCTTCTGTAGTGAAACATTCACAAAATTATCCCTAAGAAGCAACTAGAAGATGATATATCCTGACCACGAACAGAGGGCAAAGTACCATTCTGTCTTTACTAAGGGCCAAATAAGAGTGATTTAGGCTGGTGAACATAAAGTCAGCATTAAAAGAGCTGGGATTGGACCCCAGGGATGACATTCCAACTTCAGTGTCATAAGCAGCGGTCATACTCCAAAAGCCCACCCAGGAGTCAGGGGTTTGCTCTGTGTGAGAAAGAAAGAGAGAAAGAGAGAGAGAGAGAGACAGACAGACAGACAGAGAGAGAGACAGAGAAAGAAACAGGGATAGAGAGACAGACAGAGACAGACAGAGACAGACAGAGATAGAGAGAGATGGGGGAAAGGGTAGGGGAAAGGAAAGGAAGAAAGGGAGAGAAAGTAACTAAGTTTTCCTAGCTCTGGAGAGCTACTAAAGGGGCAAATTAAAAACTCAGTTTGAAAAGGCACATATGCATTTCATCTTCACAGAGTCTCCTAATTCTCTCCTCAGTCTGCCCTTTTAAGCAACAAAAGAGGTATCTATCATTTTTATCAGGCCTTATTCTAGGCATTCAGGATATTTGGGGAGGTAAAAGAAAACAGATCATGATCCCTATTGTGATGAGGTCTGCTTGTAAAAAGATTAGCAATCCCTCCCATCCAGGCCTTTCGATTCTCACCCTAGAATGACTCAGTAGCCCTCTAGTGGGTCTTATTCTTCATCCTCATCCCATCTTAGTGGTTGGTACAGCTTGGATGTAGTTTGTCCCCCACAAAATCGCCTATTTAAACTTAATTCCCAATGTAAAGGTGCTGAGATGTGGTAAAAACTTTAGGAGATAATTACATATTCAGAGCTCTACCCTTATGAAAGAATTAATGTAGGTCCCATGAGCATGAGTTAACTATTTTTTTTTTTTTTTTTTTTTTTTTTTTTGTGGCACCAGGGATTGAACTCACAATCTCACGCCTGCCAGGGCAGGCGCTTAAGCCACTGAGCCAAACTCCCAGCCCTGGTTTTTTGAGGCAGGGTCGCACTGTGTAGCTCAGGTCAGCCTTGCACTCGCATTGTAGCCCAAGCCGGCCTCGAACTCACAACGCTCCTCCTACTTCAGCCTCCCGAGTGCTGGGATTAAAGGCGTGCGCCACCACACCCGGCAAGTTAACTATTTCAAGAGTGGGTTATTACAAAAAGAGCCAAATCCTTTGTCCCCTTCCTCCCTTACACATGCCCACTGCCTTTGTACTGTGAGATCCTCAACCAGAAACCATGTTCTTGAATCTCTAGAACTGCGAGCCACATCAACTTCATTTCTTTAAATTTCTTCACCTCAGGTATTCTAACATAGCAACTAAAAATAGACTTAGAGAAAGCAGACTTCTAGTCATCACACATAAAAGCGCCAGGACAGCTTGCTTTAATGCAAGTTTGATCAAAACCCTTGGGTGCACTTCTGGCCAAGGTTGCAAGCCCATACTTCTTACCATGCTCTGGAAGGCCTCCGTGACCACCTCAGCTTCACTCTGCAAGCTCAGCTGTCCCTTTACAGCACATAATGCTTTTGAAAACCAGGGCACACTTAGAACCTCAGTACACAATTCTGATCAAATTTCTGCTTCTCTGTTGGCTACCAACTCTTCCAGGCATACTCCTTCTCCCACCTCTTCACCTGGCCAGTCCCTTCTCACCTCCAAGACCCAGTTCTACAGGCATCACATACAGAGAGCTTGGCTGGGCTTCTCAGCTGGACCCACAGGACTCTGACCCATTCAGTCCTAGCTATCTTTATACTGAACAACTAATGGCTGATCATTTGCTCTCTGCCCGTCTCTCCTACAAGACTGAATTCCACTTAGCCTGAAACAGTGCTTCATCCATTTTGTAGACCAAGCACAGTTCTGGAACATATTAGGTGCCCGATGAAAGTTTACTGTCCTGAACCAATCATGTCATAAAACCTAACCACCCTTTAGTACATTGTTTCCATGGAAAAATTGTGTTTCAGTGTCTGCCTAGCCTATTGGGGACATGGCTCAACCACTCTCAGTTGTTCTGACAAGAATATCGCTTCATCCAACACGTTCTCTTCTGTCCCTTGTTTTTCATCAAACTGGAGGGCCTAAAGAGCCACAGGGCCAGTGCAGGGCACCAGCAGTTCAAAATTGGAAAGCCAAGTAGGTTCCCCTCTGTGGCCTCAGTCATGGTGGGTGAGGGGTTGAGAAGTCCAGGTGACACCAAGATGGCTTATGTCTGATGAGCTTGTGGTATCCTGGACATGATCCCTGGGGCTAAGCCACAGGATGGACAAGCACTACAAAATCTCAGCTACCTACCCACAAATGACTTGACCTCTTCTCCATTCAGAAAAAAAATTCATACATAAAGAATTTAAAAAAAAAAAACAGCATTACTGGCCATTGCTAAGCCACAACTAATGTCAGACCTCCTAGAAGTAAGAATCACAAGAATCACATGAATCCAAGGACACTGTATGTAATGCTGAACAGTGTCCCCTTTTCAATCCTTCAGTCCCTCTGATTACAAGAAAAAAGTCTCAGTGACTAAGGTACCACTGGCACCTCTCTACCACCTGTTAATTTCACTTTTTAAGTAATCAAGAATAGATTCAGACTCAGAGTCAAAAGCTGGAGTTCAGTAACATCAATTTTATTATCTTTATGTTTACAGTCACTTTTCAAATGTGATATGTAAGACTGGTTTTCCATCAGCAATGGTAAAATCAAGTTTCTTTTCTAAAAATATTTACTCAGGGTCTTAAGGGAAAAAAATGGTATATAGTAGCACAGTTGGTACGTGGCTATGGAGGAAATCATAGCAGTGATACTCAGATGGCTAAAGCTAGAACACAGACAAGGGTCCAGACTAGTAGGTCCCAGGCAGATGCAATGGCTTGGTCACCTCACTCAAAGAACCAAAAGTTTAGATGTTTCACGACTCGGCTCAGATTTCTTCTGTTCTCTTGTCCTGCTTTGCTCGAAGCCTTGTTTGGGTACCATTTTGTGAGATCTTCGGCTACTTTCATAATTGCACTTGTTTACCTCCAAGGAAGGCCTCCCACAGCCTACCAGCTCTGCCTGATACGTTACTGTCAGGGTGTCAGATTTAGCAAATCAACAACCAACAGGACATACTGTTACATCTGAGATCCTGATAAACAATGAACAATATCTTTAGTATAAGTATGTCTCAAATAGTGACAGTGAATGCTCTGTGCAATATTATGTACACACCTACTCCCAAAAAATATTTATTGACTAGAATTTGACTTTAGTAAGCAACCTGTATTTCATCTGGCAACCCCAACCTCCCATGATTCTGACCTGCGCTGCTCTCCCAAGATACTGACTTACTCAGTCCACTGCTGAAAGCAGCAGTTGATATTCTTTCCCTTCAAAATAATAGTCCCAAATTCTCTCAGGCATATCATAGAGACATTCAAACAAGTAAGGTGCCCCTCAATCTGGCTGAACCAAGGAAAGATTTAGAATCTCTTCTTTGAGAAATCAGAAAATCTCAGAAGCATGTACTGCTTGTGCTATCCAGGGAAAATGGCAAAAAACATAAAATGGGGAAAAGCACCAGGCCAAACCACAGTGGCCTGATAGAAGAGAAAGCAGATGTTTCCCATTTATGTAGAGGCAACATTTAGGAAAGTGAAGGATCAAATGTCAACAATACAGTAGGGAATGTCTTTGAAAGGTGGAGGCAACTGATGCAAAGTGCCACGAGATGTTTCAAGGGAGGCAGCAGAGGACGGACGGGTACAAGAAAACTTCTTGCACTTGTTTTGAATCAGATGTGGGCAGAGGAAAGGACACAAGCATGATTGTGAGTTCAGGAAGCTGGAGAAGATGAGAATGGGAAGGCTTTGTCCCAGAACATCTGCTGGGCCCTAAGTCCACCAGCTATGAGACCAGCATTTGCCCTGGGACGGTGGGATCAGTGTCTAGCTCCACAGGTTACAGCTCCCTGGTTAGAATCTGGAATCCAGAGGGCCTGCTCCTGAGCTCAAGCCTCCCTCTCCACCTTCAAGAAAGATTTGGAGGCCCCCCTGCATGTTCTCAGAGCTCCAGAGAGCCATTTGACTGTGCAAGACAGTGGATCCAAGTTACACCAATGAGAGGTCCTCTGGGTATCTCTCTCCTCACCAGACATCACCCTGGAATTTCTTCTTTAGAAGGCTGAGAGGGAGTACTCTGGTTGATGAGAGATGACGCAAATTACATATTCATCATAGTTAACATGAGAGTAGGATATTATTGTCGATTTTAAGAATGGAGGCGTAGAGCTGATGGAAGTCAGAAGGAGTCAAAGACTTCTTCATCCAAAGACCTCTCAGACTTCCCCACCTGGCACAATCATGTCTTCACTCAGCAAGAGCTTCTATCTTTTCTTCACCGAGTCTGTAGCATTCTTCCTAACCAGGACAAGATGCAGAAAGGGAGCCCATCAGGAGCACTCAATGTCTCCTGGACACCTCAGAGTCCTCAGAGGACAGCACTATATCTCGGGCCCAAGGCCAGACAGGGGCCAGGTTGGGAAGGGTCCCCTAAACATGAGCTTTCCTGAGAATAACTCCCAGAATCCTCTTTTACACATATTTTCTCTTTTGGAAGGGACCATAGGCACCCCAGCCCAGATTCTGGTGACTTCGGCCAGGCTGCCTTTACCCCAGCTCTTCCTCCCTTGCTGAGGCTCCCTTCCACTCTACGCAGGCCAAAATTCCCCCAGCCCCCATAACACTGTCTCTCTGTTCACAGGACATATGCATATATGTTGCTAAAAAATTCAATTTTAATTAGAAATATTTTAAAAGCTAAAAGGGAGCAGGAAAAATACCATTTTCCTTTACAACGAAGGTAATTATAAGAAAATTAACAAAATGTGAAATACTACAAATTGAAAATAGCACTGTAACAGAACTTGTGTCTATGTGTCTGGAGGCAGAAGTCCAAAATTGTAGTGTTTCTCGTGGTTTTCTGGCAAGCTTTAGTGTTTTTGGCTTAGAAATGCATGACCCAGATCTCTGCCTTCATGCTAACATTTTATTCTCCTCAAGTGAGTACCTGTGTCCAAATTTCCCCTTTTTATCAGGATGCCAGTCATTGCATTAGGAGCATTCCTTATTCTGGAGTGACCTCATCTTAATTTATCTAATTACATTTGCAACAATCTTATTTCTAAATAAGGTCACATTCTGTGATTCTGAGGTTAAGACTCCAATATATCTATCTTAGAGGACAAAATTCAACCCATAACAAGGGTACACTGGAGTTCCCAGCAATATATTATAGATTTAAAGTCATTCCAACCACCCCCACCACAAGGTCTCCCCTTAGAGAGAAGATGTTTATGATTTATTTAGGTTGAGAATGAATCTATTCCTCCAAAACAAACTTGTAGCAGGCCGTACTTGCCCAGCATCTCAATAGATGTTCGTGGTGGTTAATTAGAAGAATGTTGCTAAACAAAGACAGCTAAATAATTGCGTGTTTCACAGAATTTTATTCCTTAACTAGTATCTTAAAAATAGCACACTCCATATGAGAGCTTTCCTTTTATTCAAATCATGTCTGAGAAACAGTGCATTTCTACAGCAATACTTCATCAGCTCAGAGGAGAAAGGCCCCAAAAGTTAGTAGGTATTCCCCAGACAGAGTGCACAGAGGGCCCAGACCCTACTGGTTTTGTGCAGCTTGAATCTCAGTCATGTAGACTCCTACTTTAATGCCCCCAGGGAAGAAACTTGCAGAGAAGGGAAATACGAGGTACCACCTTCCTAGCTAGAAAATTCCTGTGCACCAGAAGCATCACAAAGCCAATCCAAGGGTCCATGCCCTGTTCAGTGCCCACCCAGGCTGGGACTGTACTGACCAATCTCCAGGAAGCATCATTAGACCTTTGCCATAGCCCCTAGCATTATTCTGCCTGGGAATGACCTGCAATGTCCAAACATCCCTCATGAGGTCATTCTCCATCCTTGCCTAGCAAGGCCCTCCTAGACAACCACAGAGAGTGGAAATAGCACTACAGGCTCCAGCTAGAATCTCCATTTCTAGCTGTGCCCCTAACCCATGCATGATCCTGGGATTCTCTAATTCCTGGGTTATAAAATGAGTCAGATGCTAGGAATTAACACATATCTTCCAATGTAATGGCCCAAGTAGGGACTAGACTCCAGAAAAGTTCTAACAGATCAGAAACAGAACTAGAGGCCAACTTCCCAGCCTAAACTGCCTCATTTGTTTTAATCCCTCTTGGGAGACTGGAAGGACCACACCACATTCTCATTATGGCTCTATATTTACAGTCATATTTATTATAAGTCTATTAAGACCCTATGATCTTACAGTTGGTTTTTCCACCTTGCTACACTGATTTTCACTGGCCCTCCTATAAAAACCTCAAATGCCACTACGATGTGAATTTTGCAGATTTATTCCAACTTGAGCATAAGCTCTTTACTTGGAAACTGTCCAATGTGCCAAGCAGATGTCTTCCCTCAATGGGGAACCACATAAAGGAAAAAAAATGAATTCATAGAACAGGATTTCCAAGGAGGAAGTCTCCTGCAGGGCCTGGTAGACAGGAAGGCCTCCTCCTCAGTCCAGTGAGGTTTAAAGTAGGTGAAGGGAACTGGAGGATTCAGATGCAAAGGGTCAACAAAATAAGCACAAGGCAGAAAAATAAGTGTAATCAGAGTTACTGGTGGAACAGGGACTGCCCATCTGAGGAACGGCCCAGCGGGAGGAAAAGGATGACACGTGGGTGGGAGTGGAGGGTTTTGCAGATAGTTATTTTCTGCCTGCACTCACTCACCCTGCTTTTCATAAATGTCCCTGCTCTCTTCCTTTGCTATTTCATTCCTTCCCATTCTTATCTCTGTCTTTAGAGTCCCCCATCCACCCCAGCTCTCCAGAGAAAGGACAATCTAGGCCAATCAGTGAATTCTAGCCTTTAAACAGGACCAACAGCTCAGGAATAAACACCACTTAGGCTTGGACCAATTGGAATGCCCCCCGTGACTTGTGCAGCAACTACCAACAGGTGAATCTCTGTGTTTCTATTGCAGTCAGACAAATGCACCTGCTGACAGTGATGGACGAGCAAGAAGCTAACCCAAAGGAAGTAGTGCTAAAAGACACCGGCACTGAGTCTTAATAGCATCTTGAAACCAGCCATGCATGAGACCACATCACAATGTACTTCCGATTATATGAACCAATAAGGTGTGTGTGTGTGTGTGTGTGTGCATTTGTGCATGCGTACTGATTTTGTTTGCTGTCACTCAAAACCAAAATGGGCAACTTGGGTTATAGAGAAAAGAAAACACTAGACTACACAGTTAGATAAACCCACCCTTAGATCCCAACTAATATATAGCAGTATGAGTTTGCTGAAACCACTCAGGTCCCACAAGCCTCACCATCCCTCTCTACCAAACGGACATAATAACTTGTGGGTTGTCATATGTAGAAGTTCAGGCTCCTTGAATCTTGGTGGGACTGGTAGCATTTGTACTTCATGCAGTGGGAAACATTGCAGCACTCGACAGAAAATCCACACTAAGAAAAACGTGCTTCAGATCCCTTAGCCTAGGCACGATACAATCTGAATAGGGCAAATAATCCCTGCCTACAGACCCACTACAGGGGTCACCTTCTCCAGGTTAAGAAGAGGTAACACACCCTGGGCCCAGCATCAGATGCTAGGAGTAGAGAGCAGAACTACCTTTTAGACTAGAAATGGAGTGTGCTCACTACAAGGTGCGGAAAAAGAGGTCATTGATACCCCATGGCCTTTCTCCCTTCAAAATAAATAAATGGCCCCACCCTCTTCTTCTGGGAACAGGATAAGAATTAGCTATGAGCTCTACAAGCAACTTTGTACTCCCACTGGAAGAGCTGCTATATAGCTATAAGGGGGTGATTAATTTTATCTCTCTAAATGTCTCAGTATCATTTGCCAAAATGATGATTTATTATTTAGACAACCTTTATATTTCCAAGGGGCTTTAAAATCATTTATAGTGAGAATGAAATAAAACTGATTAGGGCCCTGAAAAGCAGGCATGGTGAAGAAATGCACAAGGAACTGGGGGTTATTTATCCACAACGAGAGAAGGCAAATGAAGGACACCCAAGAGCTGTCAATTACATGTACAGCAGTACTGAAGAAGCAAAGCCCATACTTTCCCTGTACATTTAAGGAAAAATGAATTGGGAAGGAAATCAATGCATCTAGGTGGATACAGGCTAGACAGCAAGAGGATAACAGGAAGAACTTCCTAAACATGTTGGGTCTTAACATCTAAAAAAATGTTTTCAAGTGCCTTTTAGGCAGTGGTAGTCTCTGAAATAAAATACAGCATAGAAAGGGGAGATATGGTCAAAGAAAGACATCTTCAAGGAATGACAGATGGAAAGTATGGTAGAAAACTGAAAGGTGCAAATGTAATGATTCAGGAGGAACAATGTAGTGACATAGTAAACTCTCCTCATCATCAGCCATCGGGGAAGGTGCACACTGGAGTATATTAATACACAGAAACAACAACACAGGATCTCCTGGAAGCATCATGGACTAAATAAGAACAAGCCTGCTCAAGCATTCTCTTTGCCTCTTGAAAATTTCCCTAGGCCACCAGATCATGGTGTATCAAGAAAACATCTGATGAAATGGTAGACCAGATAGAGAACTGTGGGCCAGGAAAAATCCAAATTGATGGATTCACAGCTGGCAAAATAGCAATACTCAAAGAAGGTCCAGCAGAAGCAGCATCCCAGGTGGGATATCACAGGCTCTGTCCTCTTTGGCATCTTTATTAAGACCTGGATGATATCATGCAAGGGACGCTCATCCAACCTCAACTGCAGAGACGCCTGGCCAAAACCAACCAGATGAAATGAATACTTCCACACACTTTGGTTCAGAACCATCCATCCCATCAGAGTGACAATAGATTTGGCCAGATTGACATTTATGTCACCAAACTGCAAATCAACAGTGAAGCTTCTGGAGCTGACTAACAGATGATCCCAACATTACCATCCCACCTTTGTTAGAGCAGGATTCACTGACAGGCAGGCCTGGCCTGGAAATCTCTTTCTGGTTACAAGGTCTTCAGTCACACGCCAGGACTGTGTCCATTGAGCCTGCACCTGCCTAGATTCGTCATGTGTTAAAACAAGGTGATTATATGAGTTCCTGTTACTTACTGAGTGTAACGAATCACCCCCAAAATTTAATGGCTAAAAACAATAGTATTTTATTACCTCTTACAGTTTCACAGGTTGGCTTGGCTTAGCTGGGTAGTTCTCACTTGGAGTCATTTGGGAGGTTACAGTCAGATGTTGGCAGGGCTGACTGCAGCCATCTGAAGCCTTTACTAAGCTCAATTCCAAAGTGGTGTCACATGGCTGGCAGAAGTCAAGCTATCTGCTGGGTGCTCGGCTGGGGCTGTTAACTGCAGCACCTACACCTGGCTTCTCTATGTGGCTTGAGGATCTTACAACATGGTGACTGAGTTCCCAGAGTAAGCATTATAACAGCTAGAGCCTCCAGAGATCCAGGTAGAAACTGTGTGGCTCAGAATGATCTAGCTTTAGAAGCCCCAGAACATCATTTTGCCATCTTTTACTAGTCAAGCAAGCCACCAGCACAGGCCAGATTCAAGGGGCAGGGGATTCACAGACTCTACGTGGGCACAGTGCCATTGTCAAAGAGCATGCGAGATGGGAGAGATTGTTGTAGCCATCTTCAAGAAGCATAATGAGCCACAGCTTTAACAGAGAGTACTATGGTGAGAAGGATCCCAGCCAGCAAGAACACTGTCATCAGTTAGAGATGTCCTGCTGGGTGTCACATCACAGGAATCCAGACCTGGACCTTTCAAGTCCAGTGGGTACCAAGTGGCACTGTGTCCAGCATATAGTTTCTGCCTCCCAATCGCCAGCCAGGGACCTATATGCCTCTCAGTACTTGACCTCCGATTGGCTCTTTCTTCTTCTTATCTTCACCATGAAAGCCATGTCAAAGGGAATGAACAGTCGTTCTATGCTGGACACACAAAGAACCACCCACCATGTAGTCTTTTGCAAAAGTTAGCATTAATACAAAAGTAGTATTGTCCTTTTTGTAAATATCCAAAGAAAACACTTAGGGAAATCATCATTTTTTTTTACTATTTTGTGAGTTTGAAAACTAAAGCATTCAGTGGTTCATAAAGCCCAGGTATTTGCTCCAAATGTCACTGTGTTTCCCTTTTGGCAGCAGCAGATGCTGGGTGGAGGAGGGGCTGATAGAAGGCCTTCGGCATCTGTGCCAATAGATCACATCTTACATTCTCTCACCTTGGTTCCCTGTTTCTCTTTTTTGTCACTCTACTGTTTGTGACATCATAGCCTACTCTCATGGAAACTGATGCTATCACAGACTTCTGAATGTAAGCAATAACATTTCTTTGTATTGACAATTTCCTGAGGACACCAGTGTCTGAGCACCCCTCAAAAATGTAGAGAATAAGAAAGCGAGGTGTTCCTGGTGGGGGCAGGCACTTTTCCTTCCTTCTTGCCCAGATCTGAAGCAGGGGCTCCAATCCTGTTGGGAAGTTCGCCAATCCTGATCTCTGCCTGGACCGTCTGGGTTCAGTCACAGCAAGCCAAAGCTACAATGTGCTACTCCAACTCCCAAGAACCAGCCCAGCACTTCTGAGAAGGCCACAAATCTCCTCCAAGATGACTGAAAAACATTTTTCTTAACAGCAAAACTATGCTATTTAAAAAGAGAAGAGTCTCTGATGTAATCTGGATCTATCATCTTCGCAAAATGAGGCAAAATGAAAGCAGTAAGTGTGTGGTGCAGGGTGACACACGGAGCAAGTCCCTCCAGGGAAAGGTGGAAGCGGTCCTGCTCACAAATGGTACAGGATTATATTCTGCAACTTTAAATGCCACATTAAATAAAATCACGGGCATTCTTGAAAAGTGCTAGGGCAACTTCCTGGCTTTTGGGCGTATATTCTTTTGCAAAAGGAATGAAAAAGTAATAAATGCCTGTTGGTTGGTGCCCCCTACACACACACACTCATGCCTGCCACATCATCTATAATGTCTCAGCTCACTGAGAGACAGGGCTGAGTGAAGGGCACTGGCCACCTGAACTATAGGAAGCCAGGGGTCCACGTAGCCTGGGCAAGGAGGTGTGTGGGATTCGCAAGCCTGGACAGCAACTACTGTGCTTAGTCACTCACTGCCTAGGTAGAGTAACACTATTATGGTTTAAATCTAAAATGTTTCCCAAATGTCTCATATATTTAGAGGTAGGGTTTCTGGAAGTTATTTGGATCACTCACCAGTGGATTAATCCTTGATGAGCTCATAACTGAACATGTTGTAAGCAGCTAGGGTCTAGTGGGAGGAAGAATCACTACTGGAGGGTGACACAGAAGGATGTCCCTGGCTTGTGTGCTCTGTCTCTCTCTGTCTCTCTGTCTCTCTTCATCTCTGTCTCTCTGTGTGTCTCTCCCTCCCTCCCTCTCCCTCCTCCCTCCCTCTCTCTCCTCTCCCCTTTCCTCTCTCCCCTCTCTTTTCCCTCCTTCCCTCTCTCCTTTCCCTACCCTCCCTCCCTTCCACTCTCCTTTCTTCCCCATCCCTATTTCCTGGCCACCAGGGGGTGAACAAATGTCCTCCACCATGCCCTTCTACCATGCTTTTCTGCTTTGAAACCAGTCAACATGGAATGAACTCTCTGAAACTGTGAGCCAAAATGAACTTCTCCTCCTTTAAATTGCAGGCATTCTGCATCAGTGACAGGATATTGAAACTAATACAAACCCAAAGAATGGCTTTGGGCCCTATAGTGCGACAACATTGTCTGGGGACCCAGAAGCCATGGAGCCGGGTAGGGGGACAATCACAGAGAAGTGTGTGTGAACTAAAGTGCTTCTTTATACCCAGAACACACATCAAACTCTGAGAGTGAAACAAGAAACTTCCTACCTCTTATATTAATCTAGAGAAGCATGGGGTTTATGGTGATCCTGCTGCCTCCTCCCCTATATCCTGCATTTCAACATTATCTTTTGCTTCCCATTTACCTAATGTTCTTCTCAATACAACTTTACAGGAAGAGCCTCCTCCGTTGTTAGCTCTCACTTAGCACACAACTGCAAACTCTGACCTTCCCACTTCCTTTCCCACCACCAAATGTATCTGTCTTAGTTTCTTTTCTCTTGTTGCTGAGACAAAATACTCAACGTCCAAAGTTAAAGGAGGAAAGATTTATTTAGTTCACAGTTTATAGAGGCGTCAGTCCATCATTTCCTGGCTCCAAGGCAGGGTGGTATCTGGCACAGGGGCAACCATTCATGGCGGTGGAAGACAACAAAAACAAGGGAGGGAGAGGAGAAAAGCCTCTTTCTGTCCCTTATATTATATGCAGACTACCTGCTCTAGGGTGGATGCAGCATTCACACCCTCAGCCCCAGAACTGGACTATGAATCAATCACAAACTCTAGATTCAGCCACCTCCGAAAAACCTGCCCCTCAATGACAGCATGAGGCTTTGGTGGGGGGGCCATCTAGATACAAACCATAACAGCAACAAACCCAGACAGGTGACAAAGATTGAGAAAAGCTGGGTATTAGGGGTGTGATGACAGTGCAAAAGCTGTTCCAGCCTCCCAGTGTCACCATCCCCAAACATGCTTCTGTTTGCGTTAGAACTCTTCACACTCAAGAATCCATGGTGAGAGATACTGGGGTCCTCCTAGAACATCAGAGTTGGGCTTCTATTCCTCACCACCTGTCCTTCGATAATGTTTTCTTCTGAATTTTGTCTTCTAGGTTATTTGGTCTAGCCTTAGAGTATTCTAGGTTTTGGGATTTTACATTTTCTGTATGGGTTTACTCTTTTCTCACTATTATTTTTCTCCTTTTTTTTTTAACTTTATCCTAACTTTTTTCACTTTATTGATTAAATCTTCTAAGCAATTAATTTTTGGATTTTTTCTGTTTTGTTATATTTTTATTTCTGCATATTCTTCAAATATTTTTCCTTAACTTTTCAAATCCTGCTGTGGTTAATCTTATCATCAACATGACTTGGTCATGGGATGCCTACATAATTGGTCAAACACTGTTCTGAGTCTTTCTGTAAAGGTGTATTTTTTAAAATTCATTTTATTGGTACATTTTAGATATACATAATGACAGCATTCATCATAGGGAATTTGTGTCTGTGCATATTTTGATTTTTTTTCCATTCCCCTCCCTTCCCATTCCTTCACACCCTTTTTCCCTCCTTATTTACAAAAGTTTTTTCCCATTTTTTCCTTCCTTTTTTCTTTTCCCTTCCTTCTTTTCCCCCTCCCCTTCTCTTGTTCCCCTTCCCATTTGAATATTCTCTCCCCATTTCCCAGTATTTATTATACATTTTGGTCCTTGTTTTTGAATGAGATTAGCATTTAAATCTATACGTTCAGTAAAAAGATTAGCCCTCTTCCCTTACATGAGTTGGTCTCATCCAGGGAACTGAAAGCCTAAATAGAATAAAAGAGTTAATCATCCACTGCATAAGACAGAACTTGTCATGCCTGGTGGCCTTAGAACTGGGACAACAGATTTTTCTCCTGCCTTTGTACCTGAACCGGGACATCAGCTCTCCCTGGGTCTTGGGTCTGCTTGCCTTTGGATAGAACTGCACCACCAGTCATCCCTGCTCCCAGTTGGCCAACTTGCCTTGTGGCTCTTCAGGCTTGCCTGCCAATTCCTCATAATTAATAAATAATACCATTGCTTCTGTTTCTCTGAAACACTCTGCCTAACAAATCCCTTCTTCTTTGTTTCTTTTAGTCAGAGTGGAACAGCAGGTGCAAATATTCTGGAGCAGGAGGAAGCATGGAGAGTTCTAGAAAAAGAGATGGCAGGTGATGGCTGGAAAGAACACACTGCTGGTGTCCCGGATGAACAAAAATAAATAAATAAGCAGCCATCAAGAACTTACTGTCAGAGAATCACTAGGGCCTTAGGTATTTTGATTGCTTGTCACTCAGTCTGGTTAATTCTTTGCCTGTGATTAGAGGGTTCAGCCTCCATGAACTAAAAATTACCCCCTAAGTAACTCTTTCTACATTTTCTTCAAAAAGGCAGACAGTTTCTGGTCCAAGGGGATAGTCTATAAATGCAGGAAAAAAGAGAAGGGAAAGGAAGGGAAGGAAAGAACAGGGGAGGGGAGGAGAAGGGAAGGGAGGATTAAAGGATTGGAATGGGCAAGAGGACAGGGCAGGGCAGGGCAAAGGGAGAGGAAGGAAAGAATTTCCTGAGCCCTCTGATGCAAAGGCCTCTGCTGCAGGCAGTGACACATTTGCCCCCCTCCTGGGACTATGGAGAGGCTGTGGTGGTGCAGAGGAGACACTGCTAACTGCCCTATGAACCAATGCCCTCTAACCAGACACAGAGGTTTGCTCCATTCCTCAGCTCCAGTCTGGGAGAGACCAGGAGAGGGGCCTTTGCCAGTGGAGTGGGTGAGAAGTGTGTGTCACCCCCAGGCTGAGACAGGTGAGCACAAGTGTGTGTCGCTCAGCATCTGCCATCAAGGCCCATCAGCATGTGCCCCTCAATGACAAGGGAAGGCGGGGCACAGGGAGGATCACGGGCTCATCACCCGCCTCACTGGAGTATGATATAAATGAGAAATAAACTTTTATCTTGTGAGATAAAAAATTGGGCATCAGTCGTTGAAGTAATTAGCTGACACTGACACTAAACAAACCAGAAACAGGCAACAGGGGTGTCCATCTGAGCTGGGTCCACTCCAGCGAGGCAGCAGAGCCAGCAGCAGGGAGGGGATTTCTATAGGCAAGCCCAGTGAGAGAAGGGGCAGCAGAAGGACCCCAGCCAGGCAAAGGCGGAGAAAGTGCCAGCTCTGGGACCACACGTTTCCAAAACTCCACCTTCCCGTAAACGTAGCTTCCAGGGTAGTGTCCAAGCAGTACTGGGAGGACGTGCAGTGCGGACACCCAGCTTCTCCAAGCAGAGCCCCAACAGTGTTGCCTTAAAGGCGAAGGGGAAGAAGAGAAATGGGCAGCACTTGCTATTAGAGTGATGGTGAACCTTTTAAAGATTGAGTGCCCAAACTGCAACCCAAAACCCATTTACTTATTTCAAAGTGCCAAACAGTGCTAATATGTGCTGTTATCTAATGCTCCACTGCTGGGGACATGCTGGGTTCGCACGCCAGAAGAGATGGCTCTGTGTGCCCACTGCAGCACACGTGTACTGCACACCAAGCAGGACCTAGTCCAGGCACTCGGTGAATGTTATCTCCATTTTTCTAACAGGGGGCATGATTTATCCCCAGTTTTCAGAGGATACACCTACAGAGTAGCCAAGTGAAGACAGGAGACCACCAGACAGTGCCACCCTACTTCCCTCGTGGGAAAAGCGAGTCATTGGGGGCCGCCATGCACAGCCTGAGGACCCAGTGAAAACCATCAATGCAAACATAGGAGGCCGCAGAGAAACGGAGAGATGGACGCCAAACAGGAAGCTGTGGATGACTGCAGAACTGATGAAAGAGATGTATTCATGCCCACCAAGCTTCCACTTCGCTGAGCTCAGTGAGAAGTTCACCTGGAGCATGCAGCAAAGATCCCACCTGCCCATGAATGGTCCTATTTGATAATTCCCAGTTAGACCATTTTCTGTTCTTCTCAGATGTCCCTTCTCCTCAAAATCTGGCCACTAAGCTTCCCTTTGTCATATGAACATTAAATCTTCTTCTACCTCCCCTCTGGTCTCCAGACAGACTGCAGGTTCTCTTCTGTTCTTCACCTTTCAAACTTCTCCTTGCTCCCTCTGGATCAGCTCTGTGTAGGGAGAGGTCAGATGCCCTGAAGGCTCTCAGGAGACAATGTGACTATCCCTGGCAGCATGGACACCCTACAAGTCAAGGAACTCCCCAACATCATGGACACACACACACACACACACACACACACAGCACTGTCTGCCCATTCACCTTTTAAACCGGGTGCCAAGGACCTTCAGCCTCTTTATCCAAGAGTCAGCTATAGGTTTCACTTTCCACTGAGTAAAACGTTAAAGGAAGGTAGAAAAGAGAAAGCAAATTCTACAGCCATGGCCTTGCAGTCACCCAGGAGTGCAAGACAGTCATTTAGGGGAAATATCCTGGTACCTAGAGATGTTTTCCCTTTCCATGTCTTTCCTCTGTAAATGGCTCTCAGAAAAGTCAGGTGAATAGAAAATCCCATGAGCCTTAGATAGGCCAGGTAGAGGGTAGAGGAGGCCCACTTGGGAGCCACCTGCTTGAGCAGTGGATAAACAGAGGCACAGCCATGAGACGTGATCAGGTGCCTAGAACTCAGTTGGATGTGGAGGATACACTTGGCTTTCTCTGGCTGGGATGTGGATAAGGGACCTGATCTCTCCCTATGGGGATGGCACTCAGCCAAGATTTGTCCAGGGGCTGACACTGTCCACCTGAATCACCCGAATCATGTCCACCATTATAAGAACAGTTTGCACACCGCCTGCAATTTCTACTCCTAGCTAAACAGCACAGAGGAGAAGAGATTGGGCCTCACCAACCACACTGGGAAAGTGAGAAAACTGAGCATCAGAGAGATGAGATGACTTCCCAAGATCATCCAGCTAGCAAATGTAAGCCAGTTCCCTGACGCCAGCTTCTTGCACACATTCATACCTTCAGTTCTCGACCAGAAGGAATCGAGCACCAGGGAAACCATGCATACTTCTCCACCAGGAAAAGGAAACAAACACAACCCACCTTGAAACTCCAGTGCTCCTTCAGCCCTGCCACACTGGCCATGGCTTGGAACCAGGTGCTAGGAGCACCAGGGCATCCGGCCCCATAAGGGCTAAAGAGCTGTGCTGACCCTAGACCCAATGGCCCTACCGATGTTGCAATATTAAGGATAGCAAATTCCTTGGGCCACAAAAAGAGGAATGGGTAGACTGAGGCTTTCCAACTTTATTTGTAAACTTTGTTTTTTATTTATCAAAACAAGAAGCCAGCCTGCATGCCATAGTATTGATTCTTTTACAGTTAAATAAAAATATGATTCAGTTGATAATTATTTGGTGTCATCTCAAATTTGCCCCAGGCAAGTGCTCCACCCTCCTACTGTCACCCACCCACTCTCATGCTGGCCTGTCCTTCTCCTCTGCCACATAGTACAGTCCTGGGAAGTCGGGGCATCATCCTTCCTTGGCCATGCTAGGGCCGGGGCTACCCAGACCTGGTCACCCAAGATGGTACCTGGGCCTGAGCCCCCTGGGACTCCTGGTTATGCTACAGCAGGTCAAGGTCCTGAGAACTTCACCCCAGCACACATGCCTGCATATGGTCTTTTCAGAAACTCTAGGATCACTGACTCTCTAAGTCTATAGGAACAGACACGACAGATCTCCACGCCAGCAATATACAGCCCAGACAAGGTATTAGCCACAGAGGAAAGATCTGGGGAATCAGCCTTGCTAGCAGGGCTGCTCCAGGAATCTGTTTAAAATGAAAAGAGAAATGCAAAAGACACGGTGATCACAACGGTTCCCGCAGCTTCAGGTGCATTAACTTACCATTCACAACCAACCCATGGAACTCATCCCACCACCCCACTCATCAGATGAATAAACCGAGGCAGTCACTGAGAGGTTAAATAGTTTGTCCAAGGCTAGGAGCAGAATTCAGATCTAACTTCAACATTCTCTTAAACTGCTTCATAAGAAAAAAATCTCATTCTATCTGTTCAGAAAGCAATTTATGAAAATCTCAGAGGCAAGAAAAGGAGAAAGTGCCAAGGACATGGAGTGTGGCACCATCGCTTACCTTTGGCAGTTGCTTAGTCTGGGTCTCCATTTCCAACCCCCCGTGTGTTCTGATAAATAAATATGACACAGTAACAATCGTTGAATCAGAGTGGAGGGTTGTGGGTGCCCAATGCGCTATGCTATTGACTTTTTTGCACTTTGGAAATATTCATAATAAATTGGAAAACAACAAAATGTCCTCAGGTCAAAACTGATATATGACCCCATCAAGCAAAAAAAAAAAAAAAAAAAAAAAAAAAAAAAAAAAAAAAAAAAAAAAAAAAAAAAAAAAAAAAAAAAAAAAAAAAAAAAAAAAAAAAAAAAAAAAAAAAAAAAAAAAAAAAAAAAAAAAAAAAAAAAAAAAAAAAAAAAAAAAAAAAAAAAAAAAAAAAAACAAGTTCCTGGCACCAAAACAGCTGAATAAAAATAGCTCCATCAAACAGCTGTACCAACCTCATAGCGTTGTGGGAATATAAATTGGTTTAGCCTTTTTGGAGGGCAGCTTGTAACATTCATCAAACTTTTAAACAAGACTTTTTTTCTTAAAATTTTTATTGCAGATAATACCAATCACACAGGAAAGTTTCATGAATAGAGCCAAGAACGTCCACATACCTTTTACCCTGATTCTCCAATTTTTAATACCTTGCCACATTTGTCTTTCCATTCTCTCTCCCCCAATATATTTGACAATGTGATAGGATATAATATATATTATATACACTTTTGCATTCTACAAAACTTATTAAGTTCTACTTGCTTACCTGTTTGTTTTCCTCCCTGAACCCTTGAAGAGCAGGTTGAATATACCATTGCCTTTTGCTGATTAATTCTTCAATATTTATATCCCAAGAACAAGGGTATTTCTTACATGATCACAGAGCAGTAAGTAAATTTAGGAAATTAAACATTTTCTTATAATTCTTTCATTTAATGAGAACCTCTCCTTTAATTTTAGGAGCTCGTATTCCAATTTTGTTAATTGTCCGAATGCGTAGACCAATCTCTTCCCAAGTAAAAGATCAAGTTCTAGAATTAACTGCCATACTTCTATAGTCTTCTTTAATCTAGAACAGTAGAAGACAAAGGAGGAGGAAAAGAAGGGGGAGGAGGAGAAGGAGAAATAGCAGAAGCAGGAGCAGGGAAAAGAGGAAGAGCTCAAAATGCGCCTGTGAAATTGTTTCAAGCCGTCACTTTCCTGACTCAGAAGTCTGGGACCTGAGACCCCTAACCCAGGTAGCTCCAAGTTTGGTGGTTATTAGGTGGACCCTGTGTCTGTTTCTAACAAGTTCCTGTGAGAAACCCACATCCTGGCTTGCTGACACACCGGGTAGAGGGACCAAAGAAGTTTAAGAAAAGCCAGTCCAGGGGATTCTGGTTGTCTGGGTAAAGCCTTGTTGGTGATGGCAGCTGAGCCCCAGGACTTAGGATGTCGCAAGAAAGTGGAGCCCTCCTTCACAGGAGCACCTCCTGGGCTTTCTGCAGCCAGAAAGAAGAGGACCACATGGTGCTGAAGCAGGCTGCTCTGCTGTTTCCCCACCCCGGATGAGTTCCTCCCAGGGAAGCCTCTGGGGAAAAGAATCCCTATACCCCACATCTTTTATCAGTACAAACACACAGTTTTCTTCAAGAGGTATCTACTCCTGCAGGAAGCCATCCTGGTTACCCTGGTCCTTTCTAATTTCTCTCTTCTGGCACTTGACAGAACCAAGAGCTTGGCCATACCACTGAGCAGTCACTTGAATGTGCTCACTCTTCCAGGTGCTTTCCCATCTCCATACCTCGGCTTCTGTTCAAGCTCATGCATCTGTAAAGCCTGGCTAGCCCACAGCCTTTCCCTATCAAGAGGTCCCTTCAATGGCAGGTAACTTTTCTGTAGCATCCTCCAGCCTCTCTCCTCCAGCACCATGCCCATCAGTCTTGTCTCCATATCCAGATCTTTAAGCTCTGGTGCTGTTATTGCTTGTGTTGGACATGAGCCGCCATGGTGGCAAGCAGGATCACTCCCTCCCCGACCGAGTGACTCCAAGCAGTGTGGCAGGGACTCAGTTCAGGCATCCATCTTTTACCAAATGCCTACCCTGTCCGGGACTGAGGGGCTCTCAAGAACTCTCTGACAGGGAGCCTGCCCTCCCCAGAGCCAGGTAATGCTGTCTCAGCCCAGCTCCATCTGTACTTCTGAGTCAAGAGGTATTGTAAGAAATTACACAGGGCCCAACAGAGCACACCAGTCCCTGACAATACCACAGCAGATCTCCACATTCCTGTCATGTGTCACCCACCTCCATGATTGCTGTGATCACTCTTCATCATCAGGCAAATAACAGCAAGCGTGGGTGAAGCACCTATCTCACCCCCGGAGTGAGAAAGCCTGAGCTGAGACAGACCCTGCGTCTATCTTCCACGGCTCGGAAATGAGACCACAGCATCCTCCACAGCTTGGATGCAGCACAAATCTTAGAGGCAGGAACCATTCTTAGCAGTCAGGAAAAAGGTGACGCACATCTGAAGGCAACCAGTGTCCTCTCAGATGGGCTGAACCTTGAGAGTTGGGGGTTGAGCCTGAATGTACCTCCTGTATGGTTTCAGCCGACCCACTGTGGGCAATCACACCTTTTTCACCACAAGCAAACCCCAAATCAAAGCAATCTATAATAAGAACACTCAAAAGAAGAAATCCTTAGGGGTTTCTGGCTGCTGTTTGCTGATGCCCTGGTGGAGACAAAGGTCTACTTGCAACCCACTCTCCTCCAAACCCAGCAGAATGGTGGAGATAAGCGAGGAGGGACACATGAGAGTAGCAGACTACCACTAGCCAGGTAATATGAACTATGGCCATGACATGAGCCTAGTTTCCAAGACCCTGTCCCCTCTCTGGGTTGGGCATCTTCCCTAAAAAGTGACGACCATCTTTGTTGAGAAGTTCATGACTCCTCCCAAACTCACTCTCAAGAAGGAGACCGAGGAGGTACCAATTCACGGTTTGCTCAGCCCATCATGGTAGCACAGACTGTCAGGCAGTAGAGGGGTGGAATCTTTCTGATACCTCCAACAATCAACCTTGTTGAAAATCAACCTGTAACAGGACACTGAAAAACAACAGCAGCAATAACAACAAAAAGGAAACATTTGGGCAAAAGATCTGAACATATATTTCATCAAAGAACATATCTAGCTAGATAGCTGATAAGCAGATGAAAAGCATACCATTAATCATAAGGGGAATGAAAACAAAAACCAACAATAAGATGCCATCTTACACCCACCACAATGACAAGTTGACTAAGACCGACAATATCAATCATTGGTGAGACCATGAAACAACTGGGAGTCTCCTACTGCTTATGAAAATGCAAAATGGTACCCTTTGCACTTTTGAAAACAAACGCAGTCTCTTACAAAGCTAAACGGGCATTTGACATACCATTCAGCATTTCTACTTTTAGATATTTATCCAAGAGAAATGAATTACTATTTCACATTTTTAAAAGAAGCCAAAAATTAAAAAAAAAAGAGTCTGTCCACTGTTTACCTGATAAATCAATGTGATATATCCATGTAATGAAACACTACTGAGCAATAAAAACAAAGTATTGATACACACAAAGACATGGATGAATCTCAGACACATTATGCTAATTGCAAAATAAAAAACCAAAAAAGACTACATACTACCTGATTCCACTGATATGAGTTTCTAGAAAAGGCACAATAATATAGGGAGAAATCAGATCAGTGGTAGTCAGGGGCCAGGGTGAAGAGAGGAGGATGACGTAGGGAGAAGTGAGGGCGCTCAGAGGGTGACCGTACAATACCATGGTGAATGGTATCTACATTGCTACCTTTGCCAAGTCTCGTGGACTGTAACACTGGAAACTTTTCAAAGCAGACCTCAAGAAAGCTTATATTTTCAAAAGAAATTAGTCCCAAACTTAAGGAAGTATATCCATATCATTTGAAGTCAGAACTAGCATTCAGTAACTACAGGCCAGTAGACCCACATTTGTTAAAATACTGAAATACTTGTATCCCTGCTGGCAAATCACCACTGCCTGTGGCTTTGCAGTGAGCCCTGTGTCCCAGCCCTTGCCTGGGCCCCAGAAGGCTCCAGACCTGAGCAGCAGGGGGCCTCCTGGGCCAACTAAGCTGGGCATCATTTCCAAGTCATACTGGGTAAAAAGGATATGGAAAAAGAGATGGTGTGAAGCTGTGCTCTAACTCAGCTAAGGGCCAGCTAAGCAGCTGCTAGGCCTACTTCATCTAGATCGTGCATTCTCAACAGGGATGCAATCTGATTCCTGGCAGGGAAGGAGAGCAAGAACATCTCATACTTTATAATGGTTTGAAGCCTGCAAGATCCTGAGGACATAAGCAGTGCCCAGGATGTCTGTGGCATTAACATTTCACAGTAAGAAAAGAGCTATCTAAAAGGCTTCTTAGGATGGCAACAATGAGTATAAGATTAAGAAACGATATTTTACCCACAAGAATCCAGGTGCTATGGTTTAGATATAAAATGTTCCCAAAAGTCTCATATATAAAAAGTGGGGTCTGGTTGGAGGGGGCGGGTCACTGTGGGTGTTAGCCAGAAGAGTCTAATCTTGTCCTCAGCTCCTCCCTTTTCTCTCTGTTTCGTGGAAGTCATGAGTTCAGCAGCTTTTCTCCACTGCACCCTTCTGCCATGCTGTTACTGCTTTGGATTCAGCCAATCAGGGACTAAACCCACTGTAAACTAAGCCAAATAAACCTCTCGTCCTTTAAATTGTGGGTGTTGGACATTTTGTCCCAGCAATGGGAAAGTGATGTTTAGACTATGACAGAAAGTCACGAGAACACAGCCCAGTCCTTAGGCCCAAGGACAGACTTTCCACCTCGGACATTTGCCTACACAGTGGGTCACTGTTGTTGACACAGTCATATGGGAAGCGGGAGACCAGCTGAGGACGTGTGAAGGAGCAAGCAGGCGCTCATATCTTTATGGTCCTCCTTCACAGGATATCACTTAGCAAGAAAGCCAGACACTCACCCTCCCTCAGCTCAGCAGACAGACAGGAGGACCCTGGGCACCAGTGCCCCGTGGAGCCTCGACTGTACGTGTGTAAAGATAGTTACAACTGGGACTGCACATCCCAGCCCTGCAGTGAGATGAGCAAAAATCCCAGGATTTCATGCATTTTGCTCCCCCATGTTTTATCTCTCTCTTCTCATCCGGTGCCCACAGTGGCAGAGCCGCACACAGCACACTCACTGTGTCCAGCAGTGTTAAGTAATGAAGACAACTTTCAAATGAGAAGAAATTAAGCGCTGTAGCCGCGTCCTGTGCTTTGTCAAACTCAGCCGAGCCACAGCTTCCTTGGGAGCATTCTCTTTGCACGCTGATACATTATGACAATCCTATAATTGTTCTTTTGGTCTCTCCCGGATATTTAATAACAACGTGAAGTGGGTGTCGCAAAGGTCAGCCCTACAGTAGAATAAGCAGTGTTCTTATTGTCCTTTTCTGAATAACATCTTCCGTTTGCCAGGCTGCTCCGTGCCTGTGAGCTCTAGCAGGAGAGGCCCGGTGCTGTTACCAAAGCCACACCACCTATTCAGGGCAGAGTATTCTAACTTGCTAAATGGCCC
>RJWM01027054.1:0-27303 GCA_004363535.1 Dasyprocta punctata | reverse complement strand
ATTACGTGGAAGATTATTTTCCATCTTATGTCTTTCAGTCTATGAATTTCTTTTTGAGTTTAATGTGTTGCCAGGCTGGTTTTTTGGGTTTTTTTTTTTTTGTTTTATTTTGTTTTTGTTTTTTTGGTACCGGGGCTCAAACTCACAACCTCATACCTGCCAGGCAGGCACTTATGTTACTGAGCTAAATCCCCAGCCCTATTTTTTGAGACAGAGTCTCACTATGCAGTTCAGTCTGGACTTGAACTCACTTTATAGCCCAGGCTGGCCTCAAACTCACAACAATCGTCCTGCCTCAGCATCCTGAGTGCTCAGGCTGTTTCTTTTAATTGGTGAATTGAGGCCATTTACATTGATGATTATAACCAATGTATATTGGCTTATCTTTGTCATGATATTTTCCTGCTGTTGGTTCCCTGCTTTTTTTCTCTGTTTAATTGCTTACCCTGCCTGGTGGTTTCTTTCTGTTGTTGTTCTTGGAATTGTGGCCATTTTTATCTCTGTCTAGAATACCTTTCAGTACTCTTTGTATGGCTGGTTTGGTGGTTGTGAATTTCTTCAATTGTTCTTTGTCATGGAAATATCTCCATTATTTTTAAAAGATAGTTTTCAGGGTACATCAATCTGGGTTGGAAGTTGTTTTCTTTCAGGACTCGAAATACTTCACTCCCAACTTTTCTTTCTTTCTTTCTTTCTTTCTTTTTTTTTTTTTTTTTTTTTTTTTTTTTTTTTTTTTTTTTTTTTTTTTTTTTTTTTTTTTTTTTTTTTTTTTTTTTTTTTTTTTTTTTTTTTTTTTTTTTGCGGCACCAGGAATTGAACTCACAACCTCGCGCCTCACAACACTCCTCCTACCTCAGCCTCCCGAGTGCCGGGATTAAAGGCTTGCGCCACCATGCCCGGCTCCCCATCCCTTTTTGAAAGTGTCTCACAAAGTTGCTGAGTTGCCCAGTCTGGACTCAAACTTGTGATCTCCCTATCTCAGCCTTCCAGAGTGCTGGAATTACAATCATATGCTACCACGCCCGACTTGTACTGGTGATCTTGTTTGTGAGCCCATTGCTTCATCATAATCCGTGTGACTCCTCTAGACCAAACTTGGAGAGTTCTTCTCAGACAGGGTTTGTTTCTATTCCCATCAGTAACAGGACCTTGTCAGCCCTCCTTAGGGTCAGGGCTCAGAGTGTCTTGGGTGTGGCTTGAGCACATGGCTGCTGCTAAGGTTTGGTTTCCTGAGCTCTGTTGCTATAGAAATGTTCAGGCCCACACTGCTCTTACTGGCTTCCTGCCCCTCTGACAGCTTCCTGTCACTGTGGCTCCCTACTGCTTTCCAAGCCAGTGAAACTTTGCTTATGACCCAGCTTTCTGTGTTCTACTAGAACTTGACTTCTCCTAGCTAGTGAAGACAGGCTGGCACAGAGGCGTTTGCAATATTATGTCCCTCTTCTCCCTGCTGTCACAAATATAGATTTTTCTGCAAATGCTATGTGTCTATTCCTTGTCTAGCCTGTTATGACTGTGTCTAGATGTCTCCCCTAAAGCCTCATGCAGCCAGGTGGGACTTTTTCAAAAGTGGCTGGACCTAGAGTGTGTGATGCTAAGATTAAGGGTGTGTGATTACTAAATCTCTTCACTGACAGGTTTGGCACTGCCCTAAACCAGGTAGCCTAGATAAAATACAAAAGGGCCAGCAAGAAGCTGCTATTGTCACTTGCTGACTACTGTCTTCCATCTTCTGCCCTCTACGAACTCTTTCTCCTCTTCAATGCCTCTCTGCCATGCTACCCTCTCTATAGGCAGCCAATTATCAACTCAAATCTCTACAAACTGAGCCAATAAACCTTTAACTTTTGGTGTTGGGTATTTTGTCTCAACAATGAAAAAACTAAGGATTTGGTACTGAGAGTGGAGCCAGTTAGCTGCAGGAATGTCAACCTGGTACAAGCCTCATACAAAGAGGCTATGACTCCCCAGAGCATAAAAGTTTACATATCAGAAACTGAAGTAACAGCCTCTTAAAACCATTCAAATGCTATCCTAATTGAGTTATGCAGACTGGTCCTTCTGTATATCATCTTCCTTGCATATTGCAAAGATGCTTTTCTCCCCACCTGGCTAACCAGTTCAAGTTACTCACATAGTTCCTGCCATTCTCACTGTCACTCATCCTTGTACTACTCCCTTCTTTATGAGATAATAAATTCTGGGAGAGGACTTGGATCAAGGTCTTTGTCTGTATATCCTCACTTTAATCAGAGTTAGGATCCCTTAGCTGCCCATGATTTTGAATATGTCTTAGTGTCTTTACTCTTGCTGTGAGTTGCATTGGAGGTGGTAGATTGGAATTAACTTGCTGAAATTCCAATTCCAATTCAATGGCATTACAAATATAACTTTCTGGATTGTGCAGAGGGCTGGAAAAGGGATTACAATATAGAATATTTGGATTACAATATACAATACTTGGATTACAATAACTCCACTCTCAGTACCAAATTCTTAGTTTTTTCATTGTTGAGGCAAATCTCAGGGAGAGACTTGGGACTTGGACATTTCAGCAATGCTGAAACTTTTTGGGATTTAACAACTTTGGAGATGGACTAAATGCATTTTACATTCCTGTATTTTTTTTTGTTTGTTTGTTTTTTTGCAGCACCAGGGATCGAACTCATAGCTTTGCACCTGCCAGACAGGTGCTTAAGCTGCTGAGCCAAACTCCCAGCCCTAATGCATTTTGCATAAAGGGATGTACACGAGTCTTTGAGGTGCCAGGAGTGGAATGTTATGATTTGTGTCTTAATGTCCCCCCAAATCCTCATGCAATCATGGTGGGGTGAACTTTTCAGAGGTGGCTGAATCTAGAGTGTGTGATGCTGGGATTAAGGGTGTGTGATCAGTTCACTGACTGGTTTAGCACCATAACCTAGATAGAGTATAAAAGGGTCTGTTAAGGTCAGTTGTTGATTCTACTGTCTCCTGCCCACCATGAAATGTTCTCCTCTACATAGCCACCCTGCCCTCAGCCAGCTGATTATGGACTGAAATCTCTACAAACTGTGAACTAAATAAACCTTTCCTCCTTTAATTTTGGGTGCTGGGTATTTTGTCTCAGCAATGAGAGGGAAGTAACTAAGACAGATACCCACTAGAATATGGCGTCCATTACATGAGGCTACTATTGGATTAATTATGGGTAAAAGCACTCTAAATTTACAAGGTATAACTTTGATGCCTGAAGTAATCAACTCTGATTATGAGAGCGAAACCCAAATTGTATCTCATTCTATGGACATTTGTGGATTTGAACCAGATGAATATGTTGCTCGATTGATACTTATTCCTATGTGAGGGATCCCCTGAATATGGAAATCAACAAAGAAAGGAGGGAGGCTTTGGCAATACTCCAAGTAAAGAAATTTATTTTACCCAAGAGTTAAATGAAAAAAAGGCCAATGTGCAGGTTAAAGATCAAAGGCAAATATTTTCAGGGGCTGCTGGACACTGGAGTCACTGTGTCTGCCATGGCCATTGAGCAATGCTCTCCCCTCTGGCCTAGTAAGGCCACCACCACCTAGTAAGTGGGACTAGGTTCACCTTAGTGGGTGTTACAGAGTGCAACTCCCTTACCCCATCAAACCAGAGCTTTTCAACCTTTTGTGGTTCCCATACCAGTAAATTTGTGGAAGAGAAATCTTTTAAAAGAATGGAAAATTATGCTAACTAATGAACCCATTGTAGCATAACAAATTATGAAAAAGATGGGCTATCAATCAGGTTTTGATCTAGGAAAAAAAATCTCCAAAGCAATCCTAATCTCTTACCAGTAACTCCTACATTAGATAGTGCAGCGATAGGTTGTCAACCTTTCTGATAGAGGCCATTGATCCTTCTACTCCCAGAACAGCCTGGGGGGAACCAGTCACTCAAAAGGAAGACAGATATCCCACTCTGTGTGGATCAGTGGCCCTTAAATAAAGAGAAGCTAACACACTTACCTTTTCCAATGGAAGAACAAGTTCAATTAGGGCACTTAGAACAGTCTGCCAGCCCCTGGAACACACCTGTATTTGTAATCCCAAAGAAATCAAGAAAGTGGAGGTTGTTCCAGGAGTTAAGGGCTGCGAGTCCCTGCTTACAGCCAGTGGGGGTCTTGCAGCCTGGCCTCCTGATCCTGTGGTTGTCCCTCAAGAATGGCCATTAATCATCATTGACCATAAGAATTGTTTTTTAACAGTTCTTTTACATCCCCCTGATTGCCAGCATTTTGCTTTCTCTGTACCTAGCCTCAACTTCAATGAGCTTATGAATAGATGTCAGTGGACAGTTTGCCTCAAGGGAAGATGGATAGTCCTACTTTGTCTCAGCATTTTGTAGATAAAGCCTTGTGATCAACCCAAAAGAAAAATCATGAAGCTTATAATATTATTCATTAAATGGATGACGTTTTGTTGTCCATGACATAAAGCACAGCTACACTCTTTGTTTGCTGCTCTGAAGAGGGACCTTAAAAATCATGGCCTTTGCATAGCTCCTGACAAAATACAGCACTCTAACCTTTGTGTTTATTCATGGACTCTACTTACAGAACAGACAGTGAGCCCTCAAAAGATAAAAATAAGACAAGATTGCTTATCACCTATAAATGACTTTCAAAATTTATTGGGAGATGTAAACTGAATTGGGCCAAAATTAAGTATTGCTACAACATCTATGTAACACTCTACAAGGTGATCCTCAGATTAATTGCTCTCGATAATTGACTCCTGAAGCACAGGAAGAATTACAGTTGGTAGAAAAAATGTTGCAGGACAGCAAGTATATAGAATCAATGATCATCAGTCCCTTGTTTTATATGTTTTATATACTCCCCACTCCCCTACTGGGCCCTTAGGACAGTTTCATAACTCTCAGTTATTCCCATGGAATGGTTATATCTTCCCAATCAGATAATACAACTTCACAGTTATATACTGAACAAAGAGCAAAATTGTGATAACTAGGAGAACTCATCATAGTCAGTTATTCGGCAATGACAATTCTCAGATCATTTTACTTTTAGAAGTATCTCAACATACAAATTTATTGCAGCAAGCTATTTAATGGCTTTTGATGATTTCATAGGACAAGCTGATAACCATTTCCCTAATGATCCTATTTTTCAGTTTTTTCTAAAACATCCCATGTCATTCCCCAAATTACACAAATAGACATCATTTCTGATGCACAAGCTTATTTCACAGATGGCTCCTCCAAAGGAAAGGCAGCTATCAGGGGTAAGGATTTTCAACATGTTATTCTGACCCCTGGACTGTTATTGGCTCAGAGGTCAGAAGGGCCTCCCATCATATATATTACAGAACTTACAAAACTTACTCCTGTAAATATTGTTAGTGACTCAGATTATGCAGCATTCCTTTCCCAGTGTTTACAGAATGCTACCTTTAAAGCTACTTTAGATCCTCTCTTAATATGTTCTTTTTTTTGTTTTTTTGGTTTTTTTTTTTTTTTTTGCGGCACCGGGGATTGAACTCACAACCTCGCGCCTGCCAGGGCAGACGCTTAAGGCACTGAGCCAAACTCCCGGCCCTGGTTTTTTGAGGCAGGGTCGCACTATGTAGCTCAGGCCGGCCTTGCGCTCGCGTTGTAGCCTAAGCCGGCCTCAAACTCACAACGCTCCACCTACCTCAGCCTCCCGAGTGTCTTAATGTGTTCCTTAAAAATCTGACATAAGCACACATCTCTTTTTTTTGTGCACCAGAAATCGAACTCAGGACCTTGCACTTTCCAGGCGGGCACAGCACCACTGAGCTAAATCACCAGCCCCTAATATATTCTTTAGACTACAGTGGGCAATTCAAAATTGTTCTGCCCCCTTCTATATCAGACATTTTAGGTCCCACTCTAACCTTCTGGGATCCTTAGCTTATGAAAATAAACAAGCTGATTCTTTAGTGGATTATGTTGCTTCTTTTGATCTAGATAGACAATCCCATGCATACCATCAACAAAATAGTAGAACTTTAACAAAAGAATTTGAATTGTCTCATTCCCAAGCTATAAAAATGGTTTTGTCTTGTCCTACTAGTCAGTGCATCCCTTGACCTGTTCCCACTGAGGGATGCAATCCATGAGGTCTTCAATAAAATGAAATTTGGCAAATGGATGTTACTTACATCCTGTCATTTGAATAGTTACAATCTGTTCAAGTATCTATAGATACTTATTGTCACATGATCCATGCTGCTTGTCATGGTAGCAAGAAGGTGAGACATGTTTAACAACACTAAAAGTTTTTGCTGCTCTGGGAGTCCCCCATACCAATAAGACAAATAATAGACCTTCATATGTTAGTGGGACTTTATCTTCCTTTTCCTAACCAGCTTTGGCATATTAAACATGGGTATTCCATATAATCCTCAAGGCCAAACAATCACAGAACATACACATCTTTCAGTAAAGACACAACTACAAAAAGAGAGAATACAGCTACCTCCTTAAGCAAAATCAGACCTTGCCACCCTTACTTTAATTTTTTTATTTTAAAGAGAATAAAACCCAATAAAACAAAACAGAATTAAGCCAATCAAAACAAAGCAGTGACAGTGGTACAGAACTTCAAAACAGAATAATAGAAAATCAACAATGGCTACCATAATATATATTGCTACCTTCATAATAGTTGTCCATACCATGAGACATAGCAAAATCAAACAAAACAAAGTAGAATAAAACCAATCAAAGCATAACATTGAATAAAACAAAATAATAAGTCAGAACAAAACAAAACAGTGAGAACAATACTGCACATTGTTATCTTCAAGATAATTGCTCAGGTTACCAGATGCAGGGATAAAACAAAACAGTAAAACGGAACAAAAGATTGAATTTAAACACAAGACGGTAGGAAGTCCCCACAGTTGCCACAATGCACACTGCCATCCTCCAAGTAGATGCCCAGACCACCAGCCCCAGCCTGCAGAGTCGACCAAACAATACAAGCACCAAGTTATTCCCTTCCCCTCAGTTACGATATATCATCTCACCCTGAGTCCTTCAAAACAGCAGTGGGGGGCAGTGCTTTTCTGGTTTTTCAACCTGCACACCAGCTGGCTCATGGGAAGACATGGTTTCTCTTCTGGTTAAGGCTCTTACTCATCAGCACGGCAGAGCTTGCTTCATGAGAAGGTGTGGTTTCTCTTCCGACTGTGGCTTTTTCTGATGCGCATGGTGGAGCCTGCTTCATGGGAAGGCTTGGTTTCTCTTCTGGCTGAGGCTCTTTCTGATTAGCATGGCAGGGCTTGCTTCACCTACTTTAAATTTTTTGACTCTGCACACAGAAATTAACCATAGTCCATCTGACTGGCAGAAGAACAAATCAAATATACCCACAGCACAAGTTTTATGGAAACATCTTCAAACAGGCAAATGGGATGGCCCAATGCAGTTCACAACATGGGGAAGAGGATATGCTTGTATACTGACAGATAGTGAAACACTGTTGTGGACCATGATGGAGGTTGCTGCTACTGGGCCCACTGGTGCAAGCTTTCTCTTGGATGGCTCTGCTGATGATGACCCAACAGTTGGCTGGTCCAATGACAGCCACACAGGAGGCAAAATCCATGATGTGAGGACAAATAAAAAAGACTATTCAGGAGGTGGAGAAATTAGTGGTGAGTCAGGGTCTTCCACATACTCCAGAAAAATGTTTGTTGCAATGATGGCCATCATCACCTGTACTGTATGTATAAGTCCAGTGTTAGCATGGAAGAATTGGGCATATGTGCTTAGTCTTCTTTTGCTGCAACATCTTAAGTAGGCTAATTTCTCCCCAAAATCTGACAGGATCAATTATATTGGTTCTTGGGAACTTTTATGGCTCCTGAATTTGTAAACTCCAAAACCACTCTAAATTATATATCCCAGTTTCTATATACACATTTATGTGTTAAATGTAGATGCTTACAATCTAATTATTATCTGCCTGTTTGTCCTCAATTTTCAATGGCTCATTATAATTATAAAAACAATATTTATATGGACAGGATCTATTAATATTTGCAGGGAATGGATTAGTTCTCTACTCAGTGTTCCTCTTGGTACAACACATGCATCTTGGAATGACACATATGACCATGGCCCAGCTCCACTTTGGAACATTTGCAAGAAGAAAGAGGATGAAAGATGTATCTAAATCAATTTGAATTCATTGACTGGGACCTTCAGCAGAGATTAGATGGCAGAGATAATAACCATTCAGATTTGCATGAAGCATCCTGGTACTAGTATACTAATTATAATGGGAGAAACACCTCTGCAGAGTATACTTTGTGGTTTTTTTTTTTGTTGTTTTGTTTTGTTTTTTGTTTTTTGTTTTTTTGGTACCAGGGATAGAACTCATGACCTCACACTTGGCAAGCCTGAACCCTTACAAATAACATTTTAGAAATTGGCTCTTCCTTATTATGTTGCAGAAAAATGGAGAGGACCTTTAGATAAGTCCACTAAAAAGACTTCTAGCATTCATACTGAGAAAATCAACACTGCTCAGTTCTCTGTATGTACACATAACTCTTATGTCTTCCTGTAAGGAACTGGTGAATGGAACCTCACCTCTTCTTACACTGAGTCATTGTGTACTGACTGGGACCCTAATAAATAAGACCTTATTGATCCTGGTGTGCATGCCTGGACTTTGGATGCCTGTAAATCTTAGAGCCATGGGCTGACACTTCTGCTATTCACTTACTACACTTTTTAATTGATCATCTTATACAAAGAACCAAGAATGTGAGGATTGATGATTGCTGGAATAGTTTCTCTGGTATTGCTCATTTCTGGTGTTGCTGTGCCTTCTGTGGCTCTCACCCATTCTACACAGACTGCTCATTTTGAAGACACTTGGTCAAAACTGCAGACAAAGTTTGGAATATATAACATTCCATTAATGCCAAACTACAATCATGAATCACTATTTAAGAGACCAGTATTATGTGGATGGTAGATCAAACAGAACGTTTGCAGTTACAACAGGGCCTTCAAATCCATTTTAATATTACCTGATATTGTATAACTCCTATCCTTATAATCAATCTGCCCACACTTAGAAACATATTAAAAAACACATCTGAGGTGCTATGCATAATAATATAACTGTGAATTTGAAAGCCTTACAAAAGAAAATATTATCCATGTCTCTACAGACAAAATGTTGATGAATGAAGTCAGGATTGGGATAAATTTTCTGATACCCTTGACCAACTTAATCCGTGGAATTATCTCAAAGCCCACTTTGGATTTTATATTGCATTTTATATTGTATTTTGGATTTTATATTTTATATTGTATCAGCTGTATTAATATGTGTGTATCTCTTATTTTTGCTCCTAGTCTGTCAGGAGGGAAACAACACCTAGACAGTCTACAACCTCAAGTCATGCTGTTTCAGCTTCTACAATTACAAAAACTGAAAAGCAGAACTGTTGGGGGTCAGACTATGTAAGGGTTAAGAGGATGACCAAAGCCCACAGTCGTGAGGCCTGTGTTGCCTTGCTTTGGAATGGAAAACTATGTAGAAAACTGTGTGTTTTCTGGCTGTGTGGGGGAAACTCATAAGCACAGTGCTCTCAGGGCAAGATCGTACACGCTGAGGACAATAGAAAGCAAACTAGCCACCATGACCCTGCAAGGTCACCGGGGTGTGGAGAAGGGCTTGGCCCTCTTTCACCTGGCCTCTTTTCAAGTATACCTGTTCTTTATTTTTCAAAGTCTCCTTCTGCTGTGTCAGGAATGTCACATGATCCTGCATCCCTGTGTTGTTTGCTGGCTAATAAAGGAGAACTGACTGTGGAGGTTGGCAAGTTTGTTGACTAGAGGCAAGTTTTCTCTCAGTCCCATCTTTTTTATTATTTTTATTTTTTTGGTGTTGGGGATCAAACTCACAACCTCGCGCCCGCCAGGCAGGTGCTTACGCCACTGAGCTAAATACCCAGCCCTCTCAGTCCCCCCATCTTGAAATTTTGTCTTTTGTCTTTCATCCTCTTTGACCCCCTCCCAACACACACAGGTGTCTGAGGATCTGATTAGCCCCCAGCATCAGACACCTTTGTTTTTGTTTTGTTTTGTTTGGCACCAGGGATTGAACTCACAACCTCGCGCCTGCCAAACAGGCACTTGAGCCATTGAGCCAAACTCCCGGCCCTAGTTTTTTGAGGCAGGGTCATACTGTGTAACTCAGGCCGGCCTTGTGCTCACGTTGTAGCACATGCTGGCCTCAAACTCACAACGCTCCTCCTACCTCGGCCTCCCGAGTGCTGGGATTAAAGGCATGTGCCACCATGCCTAGCTCATCAGACATCTTTGAAACAAGAAATTTAGATACACCTTGGCAGGCAGAGTAATCAATGAGACCAGCAACATGGAAGTGTCTGAATCAGCAGTGAGGAGCCAGCAGCTGGGCTCTGGAGAACTTCACCAGCAAAAGACCTGTCGCAGCCCCCACAGTCAGAGGCCAGGATCAGCTCCATACCCAGAACAACTCCCATCGCGAATTTGGCAGGGGTACGCAGCGCATTTCTGAGATCTGACATGCACACTATCATGGAACTGTAAACGCTAGAGGTGTTTTACCTCCTCTAGTCTCCCTGGTCTGACTGGCTGTCCCTTTTCTGTCTCATTGGATGTCATCTTATTTTGTTTTGAATTTTAGGCTTATTTTTGTTTTGGGTTTTTTCTTCTTTTTTTCTCTCCTCTCTCTGGTGTGCTTTTATTCTCTTTCTTTTCTCTTTCATTCTCCTCTTTGTTCCTTCTTTTTTTCATAGTTTACTTTTTTTTTTTTTGGCGGCACCAGGGATTGAACTCACCACCTCACGCCTGTCAGACAGGCACTTAAGCCACGGAGCCAAACTCCTAGCCCTAGTTTTTTGAGGCAGGGTCGCAGTATGTAGCTCAGGCCGGCCTTGCTCACGTTGTAGCCCAAGCCGGCCTCGAACTCACAACGCTCCTCCTACCTCAACCTCCCGAGTGCTGGGATTAAAGGCGTGCGCCACCACACCCAGCAGTTTACATTTCTTACTATTCTTTTTCATTTTCTTCTATTGTTCCTCTTTCTCTCTTCAACTGCTTCTTGAATTTCAAGTGAGTAAACCTTGTCTCATCCCTTTCTCATTACTCCTTCACATTCTATTTCACTCTTTCCTTCCTGGATCTTCCAGTTTCCCAAAACTCAGGTGATCATCCTTTGACCTCCAGCCTCAACTCTACTATATTTGACCTCATTCATCAGTTTATCCTGTCTGCTACCCATTTACACCTCTCTGTCCCCCACAGGGCAAAATCACTCCCCTAAGGGGAAAACCACTCTATATAAGTACATGGTATATGTTTAATTTTGTTATATAACTTTAGAGTTTGCTCCTGTGGTCAGAGGTAGCAGGTTAAAGGTTACCATAGTTTGTTAGTAGTTAAACTTTACTTGAAACTATGGTTATTACTAACTGTACAACTTTAGCCAAGATGCCATACATGTTATAATCAGTTTTCCTCCCCTGTATGATAACCCTGTGATTGTATGGGGTTATAATTATCACCACAGCCCAGTACCAAATGATTGAGTGCTGAGCCAAATTGTAAGTTTGCATACTTTACAAATTAGGAGGGTAGGTTCTTGGAATAGCTCCAAAGAACCACCTAAGCCAGGCATGGTGGCACACACCTTTAATCCCAGCACTCGGGAGGCTGAGGTAAGAGGAACGTTGTGAGTTCAAGGCCAGCTTGGGCTACAACATGAGCACAAGGCCAGCCTAAACTACATAGTGCGACCCTGCCTCAAAAAACTAGGGCCAGGAGTTTGGCTCAGTGGCTTAAGCATTTGTCTGGTAGGTGCAAGGTTGTGAGTTCAATCCCTGGTGCTGCAAAAAAAAAAAAAAAAAAAAAAAACCAACTATAAATTATGTGTCCTGTATGTAATTGTTCTTCTTGCAAGCCCTGACAACAACAGTGCAAATGCTATAAAAAACTTCACAGAAATAGTGGCAGAAAACGTCTCAAGCATGAATAAAATTTTTGACATACAAATAAATGAAGCATATAGAACTCCAAATAGCCATGACTAAAATAAAACTACACTAAGACATACAATAATCAAGATTCCAGAAATACAGCACAAGAACAGAATATTAAAAGGGGTTAGAGAAAAGAAACAGATTAACTATAAAAAGCCCATCAGAATCATGGTAGACTACTCAACACAATCTTCAAGTCAAGAAAAGCTGGGAGTGCCGGGTGTGGTGGCGCACACCTTTAATCCCTGCACTTGGGTGGCTGAGGTAGGAGGAGCGTTGTGAGTTCAAGGCCAGCTTGGGCTATAACATGAGCGCAAGGCCAGCCTGACCTACATAGTATGACCCTGCCTCAAAAAACCAGGGCTGGGAGTTTGGCTCAATGGCTTAAGCGCCTGCCGTGGCAGGTGTGAGGTTGTGAGTTCGATCCCCGGTGCTGCAAAAAAAAAAGGAATGGGGCAGGGATGTTGCTAGCACCTGGATTCAATGCCCAGTACTGAAAAAGAAAGAAAGAAAGAAAGAAAGAAAGAAAGAAAGAAAGAAAGAAAAAGAAAGATTACCAAACATATAGGGAAGTAGTCACCATGAGTGAGCATCAGCAATATAACATCAGGTATAGACTCTCCAAAGTTTTCAAGTATAGTCACATGGGGATAATGTTTTAGTCAGCTGCAAACCACATATGACAGCAGTCCCATAAAACAATACTAGAGGCAACAAATTTCTGTTGCCTAGTGACATCCTAGTCATGGTAAAGTCATACATAGCACAAGGCATGGTGCACAGGTTGACGATGTGGCTGGTGTGGACAAGCCTGCTGCTCTGCTAATTGTATAATACTGGGGCAACAGGGCTGGGAGTTTGGCTTAGTGGCTTAAGCACCCGTCTGGCAGTCATGAGGTTGTGAGTTCGATCCCCGGTGCTGAAAAAGATAAATACTGGGGCACAAATGATTATGCATGGTACATAACACTTGGTAGTGCCAATAAACTACCAGATTACTGGCTTATATGACATATATATATATATATATATAATTTTATTTTATTTCATTTTATTTTGAGGCAGAGTCCTGCTGTGTAGTCCAGGCCAGCTTTGAACTTGCCATGTAGCCCAGGGTGGCCTCCAACTTTCTGCCTCCATCTCTTGAGTGCTAGAATTTATAACATACTTTTTGTTGCTATTTTATTTATTTATTTATTGCATTTCAATAATTTTATTTAAGGATATATCTACTACAAAATATAATGGTAGTTGGTTAGGTTACCTCTGCCAACTCAAAATTAATACTGATGTTCTCAAAATATTGAAATATATCAGCCTTTTGGTAAAACTGAAGTTATCCACAAAGTCTGTTTTTGTTTTTGTTTTTTTGTACCAGGGATCAAACTTACAAGCTCGCACCTGCCAGGCAGGCACTTAGGCCGCTGCACTAAATCCCCAGCCCTATTTTTTGAGACTGGGTCTCACTATGCAGTTCAGGCCGGCCTTGACCTGACTTTGTAGCCCACACTGGTCTCGAATTCACAACGATCCTCCTGCCTGAGCCCCTGGAGTGCTGGGACACAAAATCTGGCTTACAAAAAGTTAAAGGTCAAATATGCTATGGTTCTTTGGTTTATTTTTCAATGCTTATTTACCTGTAACACTGTGTCAAATTGGTCACATCCATCCCGGATAGACTCAGGCTTCAGGCTGCACTGGGGGACTGTTCACAGCATTAACAATACATGTTCATCTCCTGCCCCTCCTCACACGAAGAATTCCAAACACCACCTCAGCAATCTCAGAATTATAGAAAGTTGTGAAATATATTTTATTCCTTTAGAAAAAACAACTAGAAGCAATGGCAGTTTTATAGAAACACTTCATAGTACAATCTTCTGGAGTGCTTTATCTTGCCAGAACTTAGGGTAAAGAAAGTTTCCTGAGTGATAAAAGATTTTGAGTTACTCTGTAATATAATAGAACATATATTTTTTAATGGAACTAGACTGAGGAAGTTGATTCTGTAAGGAAATTTTTATCATCGATACAGATGCAAACTGTTTTTCAGAATATTAAAGATAGCTCGATGAATATGCCAAGTTTAGTAGGTCTGTATTTTGGCTTAATACAAAATGTCTTTAAATTTAAATGTAATTTCCATATGGAAATAACACACTCTCATCTCTGAATGATCTATCACTTGCATTATGGGTGCCAAGAAACCATTACATTACCTAGAATATAACCTTTATTTGCTTTTAAAAGTGCATGTGTGAAATGTTGATTCTGATGTAAACCTCATAATTTAAAATTTAACATTTAAATTAAGTAGGCTACCATTTTCAATATCACCTAAATATAATATAATGATCCAATGTAGAAAGTTAGATAAATGTTAGAAATGAAGATCCACAGTTCATCTTTTCAGGCTTCTATTGTAGAAGAAAATGCCCCCCAACCAGTCTCTTAGTTGTCCAGGTAATAGTTCCTGTTACAGTTCCTGTTTCTACTCTCTCCTAGAAACAGCTGATGAAGCATAGCTGGTCACTATGATGCACATTACAAGAACCAATTGAATGGCAAGTTCTCTTGAATTGTTACAGCAGAAACATGAAAGACACTCATGGAGGCTGAGAAAGGGTCAAGCAAGCTTTATTAGTTGGTGAACCATGCAGTCTGCAATCAGCCAAGGCACACCGACCTCAGGTCTTTGTTTTCAGGAATTTTTATTCATTAATGGGGGTGGGTTCCTCAGTTACCATAGCAACCACATTACTTCACCTGAAATTTTACAGGAATGTCACAAGATTGTTATGAGTTGATTTCCACCCATGTGGTCTGTTTGCCACACAGGATACATCAACGGTCAGTTTGATCCACTGTTTGTTGTAACTGTTCACTCCTCCCCTGTGGGTTTTATGGTTAACTGGGAGCCGGTTTAAGGGAAGAGTTCATCTAAAGTTTAACTATGGGCCAAAATGGAGACTAAAAGCAAAATAGAGTCACTTCTGCCATGTCATTATGAGAGAATAATAGAGTTGCAGAAATTGAAAGGCAGTGGCAGCTTTGACTCTGCAGCACACCGTCTCCAATGCAGTCGTTTCCATTCTCATCAAGTCTGAAACCATGAACCTGTACTGACTGATTCGGATCAAGTCAGTTGCCAGTGTGACATTTCTTTCTTCTTCATTGATTTTACAGCCAAAGAAAAGCAACTCAGTCCAACACACCCAAGGTGCTTGGGCTAAACCTTCATTTCAGGCAGGAATCTGTCTGGTACATTCACAGCTAGAGAAAATGTCTGTGTTAGACTAAGATCTTTTATTTACACGTCTCTTAGTCTTGCAGTCATTCTGAGGCTGCTCTCCTGTGCAGATTCACTGAGTCTCAAGTTGCAGACCTTCGGCTGACCTCTCATCAGGTGTTCCAACAGGGTACGCGGCTGGTGTAGCAGTTTCCGGGAGTCAGTTGTCAGTACTTCTATCGTCTTGGTACCTACTGTGGCTCCTCGGTGTGATCACCCCTTTGGGGCCCGCTCTCACCCTGCCCCATGACATGGAAATAAGAGGCCTAGCAGGTGAGAACACTTGGGTGCAGGTGGAGAGAGGCTTGGGGAGGGGAACTGTCCCTGGTGGAGGTCTCTGCAGCGCTGCTTTGAGGCCACACTGCCCTCCTCGTGCTCTGATGGAAATGAAGATTTATTTTATTTTATTTTATTTTATTTTATTTTATTTTATTTTACTGAGATATGGTCTTGCCATGTAGTCCAGGCTGGCTTTGCACTCACAGTGATCCTCCTGCCTCGGCCTCCCAAGTGCTGGGATTACAGGTATATGCCACCACTCCCAGCTCTATTTGTTGTTCAAGTATACTCCTACTTACAAAAAAAATTTAGAGGATGGACGTTTCTTTTTTTCTTTTCTTTTTTTTTTTTTGGGGGGGGGGACCGGGGATAGAACTCACAACCTTGCGCCTGACAGGCAGTCGCTTAGGCCGCTGAGCTAAATCCCCAGCCCTGCAAGTTTCTTTTTCATTTGTCTCTGATGTGACTAATACTAATATTCTGTTAACTGAAGACCACTCTTACAGAAAAATAAGTTGTAGAAGCTTTGTTGACACTGAAGGCTGCGTCCTTCTCTGGCCATGTTGTGTGACAAGGTCCAAACATGGACGAAGATAGATCTTCAAGGAGGACGTCTTCTAGGAAAAGGACACACCATAGGAATTGGCTTTGTGGGAATGGGTTTATGCTTCTTGGGAATTGTTGTGCTAACCTACACTCTGACCCAGTTTGCGGTTGGACCAATTCAGAGAATCTTTTTCCTTTACACTAATACAGAATCAGTAAACAAAGTACAGAGACTCCCTGACTTGCTATTCCCATTTACAAAAGCGTATAATAAAGGCGAAAGAATACTTAACAAAGATGGAATTCATGTCAAATATTTTTCTCTGCAATTTATGGAGCGTTTAGAACGTTCTGACCCTCCATGGTGCATTAGACCTTTCCAAACCAAGACTGATGTTCTAAAACAATTGTTAAGATTTTGTCAAAAATGTTGTTCCATAGGTAAACGGGAGGACTTGGTTCGATGAACCAAAGCCAATAGTCTGTTCATAGAACTAGTAGCCAGTACACATTTCAGACCATTAACTAAGTACAATCCTTTCTGCCTATGCTGTCGGATCATGTAACCACAAAAACGTCTGTTCATCTCGTTCTTTTTGTTTAAATTTTCAACCCCTGCCAAAAAAGAAAGTATAGAATATTCTGTTAGAACTTACAATAAACGAAGCAGATTTACTCAGTCTCTGAGCTGTTCATGTGTCTGTTCTCTGTGTGTCAACGCTCAAGCCCACCTTCGGGGGCTCTGTGGACCTAGCCTGGCTGGACCGCAGCAACTGAATGCTTCTAATGAAGCTTAGAAAAGATTACTCTAAGATACCATGTTGAACTATAGCAGTAGCAGGTGTGTTCGTCACCCCTCGTGATTCCATCAAGGGAGCCTGCTGGTGGACTGAGCGAGTCCAGACAGGTTTGTGCGAGTAACACTGGTGAGCACGCAGGCAGTGAGCTGTGTATTACTGTGGCTCTCAGAACATATCCCCTTGTCATGAGGACTGAAGCTGTAACTACGTCTATACAGCATGAAACACGTAAGTATGAAGCGTTCAAAGACATAAAGCATGTGATTTACAGAGTGGGCATTCAACTCAAATCACTCAGGAATGAACACAGACATTTTGGAAATAACCCAAAAGGAAATGCAAATAAAAATGTATAATTGGAACATGGGTAAGAACTCAGTGAAAAGACTAACTAGCAGGTTAGATAATCCACATTCCTTAGGATTACTCTATGTAAGACCGTGTCATCTAAAATAGAGAGAATTTTACTTCTTGTTTTCCAATCTAGATGCCTTTAATTTCTAGCACCACACCACACACCACACACACACACATGCACACACAAAATAATAAAAACGAGAGGAGGACTCAAGCTAGCAGGCCTGCCCTGTGTCACTGTGGGATGTCCTGCCCTGAGCCACCCTTTCTCCATGCTAGAACTGCGCCCTTAGACCCCAGAAGCCAAACCAGCCTCTTTTCTTTATAAATCATTCAGGAAATGGAACAAACACCAGAAACACAGTGCAACACTGTATCCCAGTCTGGGAGGCAGAGCCCTAGGTAGGAAGCAATCTTTGTCTCTTTCTCTCTCTGTCTCTCTGTCTGTCTCTCTCCAATTCTACATTTTACTCAGGCAGCTTGTCCTTGACATTCAGTTGATGCATGTCCACTCCGAGAGCTGTGAAGCTTCTTTGGTTGGTCCACCAGCCTCTGCCTTGGTCTATTCCCTCTGTTTGCATACATCTTTTCAGTGGAATTCCTTCTGTCTTGTATGAGCCAGCGATTTTCTGTTGTGTGTAGCCATGGACCCCTCACTAGCTGTGGCAGTTTGTATTAGCGACTTAAAATCTGTCCAATCAGGAAAAGTATATCTACATATCAGGATTCCATGAGGATTAAATATGGAAACAAACTCTGGCATGAAGGCGCCGCAAACTCTACAAGCCTGTGACACACACAGTGGTTATCTGCTTGCTTGTTTTGGGCCATCTGTGTCTCCAAATGCCCTCCACCGAGTTTACAAAGCTTTGCAGTTTTCCTCAGGCCACCAGTCTGCCTCCACCATTCTCAGCAGCCTGTTGGGAAGGTGGCAGGAGGGCATCAGGGACGCAGCAAACCGGGACAGTGAGGTATTAGAAGGCTTCCTAGATTCTGTGAATCACGCGGTGTCATGCTGTCTCAGAACCAGCGACTGAGGGTCAGCTTCTGAAGGAACACAAGACAGCGCACAGGTTGGTCCCTTCTCGGACCCCACATCCTGTAACGAGAGGATTCTCAGCATGACTCGGGGTGAGAAGGCTGCTGTCAGCTCCGCTGCTGCAGTTCTTCTGGTAATGTGAAAAGGTTGGACCTGAAGGCCACACCTGGCAGTTCACCTTCTGATCCTGGGCTCCTGGTAAATCGTAAAAGCTCTATCCTGCCCTTTGGACAACTGTTGGGATCCAAAGGTTCCCAGTGTTTCCTGGCACCAGGGAAATGGCAAAATTTTTTGTGCCTTCTCAGTTGGGTATTTGAACATCAAGATTGCACCCAGCAGCAAGACACGGTGGTGTGCAAACCCAGCACTCCAGCACTCCAGGAGGCTGAGGCAGGAGGATCGCAAATTAAAGCTTGGCTTGTGCAGAGTACTGAGACTCTGTCTTAAAACAAAAAAGAAAAAAGGGCTGGAGATGTAGCTCAGTGCAAAGGCTCTGGGTTCAACCCCAGGACTGGGGAAAATAAATTCTGTCTGGATTAAAAAGAGTCTATCAAGAATTCTCAACACAACAAAAGTACAAATATACGACTATAAAACATCACCCCCCTCAAATTGAATGAGAACTAGCTATATGAAACAGGAATCCCACCAGCTTGGAAAGACAATTTAAAGGTGTCCCAAATCAGCACTTGTACTTTCTTTTCTTTCTTTCTTTCTTTTTTTCTTTTTTTTTTTTTGGTACCAGGGATCAAACTCACAACCTGGCGCCTGTCAGGCGGGCGCTTACACCACTGAGCTAAATACCTGGCCCTTTTTTTGAGACAGGGTCTCACTATGCAGTTTAGGCCGGCCTTGAACTCACTTTGTAGCCCAGCCTGGTCTCAAACTCATAAGGATCCTCCTGCCTCAGCCTCCCGAGTGCTGAGATTAAAGGCATGCGCCACCATGCCTGGCTAGCACTTGTACTTTCCGCATTGATTTCTGGCTAAGTAGGTGCTATGCATTTTTATTTGTCTTATATATATTTTTTCTTCTTACACCCCTTCCTTTCCTTTCCCCGTCCCTCCCGCCCCCTTCCTCCTTCCCTGCTTTCTTGCCTTTCTCCCTCCTTCCTGCTCTGCCTCCTTCTCTGCCTTTCCCAAGCTCTATGGATAACCCAGGACCAGCCTGGAGGGTAAGGCCCAGCGTTTTCTCATAGCACGTGCATTTATTTCTCAGCCCCTACTTCTGCACTGCTGGCCGTGTCCACCTCTTGACTTTTTCCTGGAGAGAGCCGCGCGTCCCCTGCCGGGCACTTCCCGTGTCTGGCCTTCCTGCGCCGCCGGCTCCGGCCTCCTGCTCGGGGACAGAGCCGCGTGGACGCGGGCTGAGCGCGCGGTCTCAAGGCCTGGAAATTCACTTCAGAAAACGAGGACCCTGGCCCACTAGGGCCTGGGCTGGGCTTTTGAGGGCAGGCGCATACCCGGCCCCGAGCTCGCGGGCGTGGGGGTCTGTTCCCGAGCTCGGGGGCGCTGCTCCAGGCGCTGTCACGTCCTGGAAACCTAGAGCAGGGGTGCACGGCTGCGGGGCGCACAGCGGCCCTGGGTCCGGGCTGGGCAGCAGCTCCTGCGGGCTCTGACTCTGACTCTCCGGGCGCAGTTTCACGACTGCGGTCCGACAGAGTTTTGTTTTGAAATCTCGAGCGGTCCGGGAGGAATGGTTTTACCAGAGCGATCTATGGAGGAAATAGGCGCAGCACACTTCTGAGTCTGGTGACGTCCAGCAAACCTCCCCCGAAGGAAGGGCGGCAGGCAGGAATCAGAAGGCTCAGCGCGGACGCAGACGTTGACATGGTCTGTGTGAACTGGTCTTGAGGGTGTGCCCTCTGCCTTTCTGGGGTTTGGGGTTTATGTGGTATTTGGGATTGAACCCAAGGCCTTTGAGCCACCTTGCCTGGCCCTTCTGCTCTTTGGCACGAGCTGAAACTATCAACAGTGGATTGGTGGACATATTGGACGTGTCTCCAAGTGTTGTGTCAGGTAGGATTCTCTAGGGAACAGATCGAGAGAAAAAAAAAATATATATATGTCATATATGTATGTCATATATATATGATTTATAAGGCAGGCTTACAGGGTCAGAGGCAATATAGTACACGTAGCCCGTCTGTAGGACCAGAGGCACAAGAATCCACACTGGCTGTGCGCATGCTGGAGAAGACCCATGAGCACCCAGCAGAGAAGATGGGAGCTGAAGACCAAGAGGGGTCAAGAAGGCAGCATCGGTCCAAGCCTAAGGCCTGGGAGCTCACTGTAGGGTCACTGGCAAACGCCTGTGTTGGAGAGCTGAAGAAACTGGAGACTGGTGTCCCCCAGCAGCAGTGAAGACCGCACTCTTCCAAAGTGAGCATACTCCCTTCTTTCCCTTTTTATTCCATCCTGGCCACAAGCCTGTTGGTTGATGGCACCTACTTCTAGGGCGGGTCCTCCCTCTTCAGGTTGCTGCCCTACATGTCAGTCATCAACAGACACATCCCAACTGCTAGGTGGTTCCTACTCAAGTCATGTTGATATGTCACAGTCAACAGTCACAGCTGTGAGACTTTTGTTGTGGCAATATTTTATCTTGCCCGTGCCCTAAGGATTGTACTAGTTATAACCCTCTCTCTCTCTCTCTCTCTCTCTGTGTCTCTCTCTCTCTGTCTCTCTGAGATTAAAATGCTGTTTAGAATACTGTTATTAAAGGTTTCCCCTGTCAATCTGAAGCTTTGAGAAGTAACTGATCCCCTTAAACTGAGGCAATACATCTATCCATGAAGAAACCCATGGGACTTTCACACTGTCACTCAAGGATTGGTTATAACTGTGTGGGACTCAAAGCAGAGCTAACCTAAGAATTTGGATTTGGTAGTCATCAGAGTGCAGATAGTAGCTAAAACTACTCGCATAGAAGTTGTTGTTGCAGAATTCAAGAGACTGGAGAGAACTCGGGAGAGATGAGGGGATTTATTTTAGATGTACACCAACTCAGCGGAACTTGTGTCCAAAGGGTTGAGCCCCAAACAAGGGAGAAGCTACTGTTTGATGCATTTTGTCCAAGGGAATTGGCTTGAAACTGGAAGGGGTTGTAAGCAAAGTTACAGAAGTGAGACAAAGGCAGTCATTTACTCAGTGATAGTTTTACAATTTAGCCTTGAAAGAAAACAGATTCCAGGATGTCACAGGAGCAGTTGCCAATCTTTATCAGGATCAGGGCAGAGGTTAGGGGTTACAGGGAGCAGGAATTCAAGGAGGAGCTGCTCAAGAGTAGGAGGGAAAAAAACTGATTTTCCTCTAAATTTTGTCGTATTTTTACAAAGGGAAGGTATTTAGAATGAGGAAAAAGAGATGCTAATGGAAGAAGGTCAGTAGTGAATAAGAGGACACAGAAAAGAAAGTCAAAAAAAGCAGATCCTAGAGACATAATGTTAAGGGCTAAAAAGTACACTTTACTCTTCAACCAAGAAGATCTTGTATTGTCACTGTGGCCTGGGGATTGCAGTTTCAGTGCAGAGGGCAGAATGCAGGCCAGATTGCTATGGACCAAGGAAGACATGGGGACATAGAAAGTACAGGGGAAGGAGGGTTTCTATTTCAGGAGACTTGGCCTTGGAGCCAGAGTAGGATCTAGGCAGTACCTGTGGTATGTCTATGTTTGTTTGTTTCCCCTTGGTACTGTAGACTAATGCTTCAGAGCATGGTTGGGAGTATCTAGAACCAAGATAGGGGGAGCACTGGAAAAGACGAAGTAGTCAAATCTGCAAGAGCCAGGGAGCAATAGAGGAACAAGGTTCTCAAGAGGAGGGGAAGATCATAAAGGATGTGAGGGCCTCCTGGTTGAAATCCTCGTGAGATACTCGGAGCCAGGACCACTCAGTTAAGCTACAGCTAGATCCCTCACCGTTTGAAGCTGTGGGTGGTGTTGTAAACTGTTGTTTTGTTAAATGGAATTAAGTGAATGGTACCGTACAGATTAGCTTTGGACAGGAGGACAGACGCCGTTGGCACCGAAAAGTCAACGTGGATGATCATATCGACAAGAGAGCTTGCTCTTCAAGTTCCCGCTGTGCTGCTCTGGTTTGGTGTCTTGAGTACTTCCAATGCTGAATTGCAGTCAGAGCCATGCGTGGCAGCACTGTGAGCCCAGCCCTCTGGGTGGCTGGGAAGGGATCACAAGCTCACGCCAGCCAGGGTATCTTATCAACTGAGCAAGAACCTGCCTCAAAATTAAAAATAAAGAAGGGCCTGGGAATGTAGTTCAGCATTCTGAAGGCTCTGGGTTCAATTCCCAGTACTATGAATTAATTAATTACAGGTGAACTTGAATCATCTTTATTGCTTATCAAAAGATATTTTAAAAATTAGAATCTCCACTTTTTGGTAATATCCCATGCAAAGTTGGTTGTATCTCTTAGGTACTATCTGTTTAATCATTCGTTTGATAGACATGTGCTGAAGGTGACATTAGCATAAATGTAGAGAAAGCAATATTGATTAGAAGTGTTTGGTAAGGTGATAAATGAACTATTTGCTGGTGCATCCAAATTATCCAGCACAGCGTGTTCACTGAACAAAGAGGTGTGCATGTCTGCCTACAAGCAGGGTCATAGGTCAGGTTAGTCGTCTTGGCAGGTGATAAAAGGACACACAGAGGGAGCCCAAGCGTGTGTGGAGAGCAGTGCAAGAAGCATCAGTTAGAACTGTGTGCAAAGTAAAAGTCGGGCTTGAGTGACAGGCTGTAGAGCATTAGGACAAATGAGCACCCCAGTCACAGGACAATGAGAGATTGCCCACCTGCAGCAGCAGATGGAACTGCCAGGAGGGGACAACATGAAACAAGTGGGAAGGAAAAGCTAATTTGGTTTTTTTTGTTTTGTTTTGTTTTTTGAGGCAAGGTCTCACTATGTAACTCAGGTTGGCCTCAAACTCATGGAGATCCTCCTGCTTCGACCTCCAGAATGATGGGATTACAGGTGTGAGCCAGCATTCCTAGTTGAGAAAGCTAGTTTTGAGGGTATAACAAACTATAACTGAAGTTATTCTTGAAGTTTTGCTTCAGTTTATCCTAAAAAGTTTTGCTTCCCTAATTTACCATTTATGATAAGTATAAGATTCATGTCTTAAAAATTATTCTCCTAGAAGATGTGGACTTATTGTAGCAAACTTGTAAATTTTTCCATAGTTTCATTTACTTATCTCAGATTTTTATACTCTTTTGAGGAAGAACTTGTGTGCAAACTATTATACAAAGTTTTAAATGAATATAGCTCATTGGTGTGGAGTGCTCTGGGAGGCTGAGGCAGGAGAATTGTAAGTTTAAACCCAGCCCGGGCAACTCAACAATTTAGCAAGAACCTGTCTCAGAAAAGAAAAAAATTCTTTAAAAAGCTGGGAATATAACTCTGTGCAAAGATCTTGGGTTTAAACCCCTACATTGCAAAATAAATAAATTGAATTAAATAAATAAAACACAGGAGCATAAATAAATAAATTGAATTAAATAAATAAAACACAGGAGCATAAATTAAAGAGAAAAGGAATAACATAACTTATAAAGAAAAAGTGTGTTATATCTCCTAATCACATTGCTCCTAGATAACTGCCACTAACACTTTTGCAGTTTTCCCAATGTTTTTCTCCCTTTTTTGCTTTCTTTCTTTTTCTTCGTGGGAATGAAAGCAGGCCTTGTGCATGCTAAGTGTGCCACCACTGAGTGAGCACACCCTGTATTTTTTATTACAAGCTGTGCCATCATTTTATATCTCCTGTCAAAACATGACTTTTAATATCATATTCTAAAAATATATTTTTTTCAAAATTTGAATTTATTACCAAGGCAAATGTTTTTCTAGGTGTTTCCCCAAAGACCCACACCCAAAACTGTACATCACTCTGGTCTTCCATTGCTCTATTTTTTCTTTTATTATAGGACGTCAAATCTGAATTAACTTGATTCAGAATCAAATCTGAGTTTCATCACTGAGTCCTAGTAATTCTTCCCTATATCCATGATCGTGCACTTGCCCATTGCTTCTTCAACCCTAGATTATTGATTGCTTTTCTGAATTATCTTTTTTTAGCATCTTTTCTGTATACTCTTTTTATTCTTTAATGCTCTATTACCCCATTCAAAAACACTCACTGACTTTAAATGTTGTAACAGAAGTCTCACACCAGAGTGTAAAAGTAGGATATAGCCTGCAAACTTAATTACAACTCCACGGTATTCTGAACATTACGTTTATACTGGTTAAACTCCTTCAGATGGGCCATAGTTTCACTGGTGTGTGTTACTTGCCTGGGCTCTAGACTTCCACATATAGTGAAGTGGACTTTGCATTTCATGATTCCAGATAACACCATGTAGATAACATCCCTGAAACTGGTGTAGTGCCCACCCTGTGCGATTTGCACAACTCCACCCAGGGGCTCCCCTGAAGCCTGTGGAGGTTTGGGGTAAGCATGTGAAGTATGCAAGGTTTAAACTGCATTATGATTATTATTACTGATATAGAGGAATGAAACTCCTATCCTACTAGATGTCTGGTACGAGTTTGTGTTCTCTAAAATTGAAGAACGACTTTTAGGAACAATGGAGGGTAAGAGCAGAATTTACTTATTTATTTATTTATTTTGGTTATCAGCGAGTGAACTCACAACCTCACACCTGCCAGGCAGGCACTTAGGCCACTGAGCTAAACCCCCGGCCCAAGAGCAGAATATAAATATATTTATTGAGAGAAAGAAAGCTGCTGTCTGAGAGAGAGACAGAAGGGTTCTCAAGCGGGTTGCCAAAGGCTGTCTTTTCTAGGGATTTGTTTTTTTTTTAAGCACCGGGGATCGAACTCACAACCTTGCACCTGCCAGGGCAGGCGCTTAAGTCACTGAGCCAAACTCCCGGCCCTAATTTTTTTGAGGCAGGGTCGCACTATGTAGCTCAGGCTGGCCTTGAGCTCGTGCTGTAGCCCAAGCCGACAGATTTTTTTTTTAATTTAAATTTTAATTTTTTTGTCTTTTTGGGACAGGGTCTCACTATGCAATTCGGGCTGTCCTTGAACTCACTTTGTAGCTCAGGCTGGTCTCGAACTCACAACGGATCCTCTTGCCTCAGCCTCCTGAGTGCTGGAATTACAGGTGTGCGCCACCACACCCAGCATCTAGGGACTTTTATAGAGCAAAACCATGAGGTGAGGCAGGTCCATGGTGGGGAAAAATGGGAACTCACAAGGCAGGAGTGCATGAGGGGGTACAGAACTATGGTCAACAAATAAATTACCTGAGTAATTGCTCAGGTAAAATTGATTAAATCAGGGACAAATGGGGAAGCGAGTCACCTAGCAAGCGGGTGTGCTTAAAGAGTAGTGACCTGTCCTGTAGGGATTGAGATAGTGGTTCCCCGCTTCCTGTAGATGATCCATACCTATTTAGAATATCAATCCCTGATGTTTATACTTAGGGTGTGGTTGCATTTGTTTTGCCTTTTGTTTTGAGGTCTGACCCACAGTGGGAGGTGACTGTCTCCTCTAAGGTTGAAAGGTATTTGGTCTTCTGCCCTGGTTCCTTCCAGGGCCCAGCCCTGTCTGACTGACGGTAATACTTCTAACTAACTCAGCTACCTATAACATTACTATTGTTATTATTTTTGGCTTTTTGAGACAAGGTCTTGCTATGCAGTTCAGGCTGGTCTTCAACTTGTTATGTAGCCCAGGCTGGCCCTGGACTCCTGGTGATCCTTTTGCCTCAGTCTCCTGAGTACTGGGATTATGGGTGTGCACCACCTTGTCTGGCATTTTTGAGGTTTTGCACTCTGGTTCATATGAACAAGAAAGAAAAGTGATGTCTTCCATAATGAATGTAACCATTATGTACTGAAAACATATAGAGAACCCTTTCCCATCCTCATCATAGTCCAAAGAAGGTTTATATTTGTAATCCCAAGGAGTTGTTATTAGAATTTAGTGAGTTAATTCCAATCTACCACTTCCAGTGCAACCCAAGATAAGAATAAAGACACCGAGACATATATACAGTGTTGGGGAGCCAAGAGGCCCTAAGTCCAGCCAAGATGGTGTTCACTGGAACAAAGGCCACACCTAGAGCCCAACCTGGGTTTTATTAATTCTCCATGAGGGGAGTGGCTTGAGGATGAGTGACAGTGAGAGTGGCAGGAAATATGTGACTGCCGTGACTACCATGTGCTGGGCCAGGTAAGAGGTCTGAGATCACTGAGACAAGCAGAGGGCAAGAAATGCAGAGACAGTGGTCTGCATAACACAACCAAGGCAGTAGCTAATCATTTGGGGTCAGTGCTTCAGTTCTGATGTATAATCCTTTTTGCCCTGGGAAGTCATATCCTCTTTCTCAAGGCTGGGTCCCAGTCAACACTGACCTGTCACTTTGGTTCAGAGATTACACATCAGCTCCTCAGCCAGCCCAATTTACACTGCTTAAAGCCAGTTGAAAAGACAAAGAAGTAGCCTAGCCAGCTCTGTACTATCAATACAGAGAGATAGGGCCAAGTTTATCCAAAATGGAGACAGTTGCTCTTTTCAAGGAGGGTCAAGGAGAGTCTGGGTGGTTCCTCACAAAAACATGCACTAATAAAGGAAAAAAGAAAAGACAAGTGATAACTTGGGTCATGCTGCGCCCCACAGGGCTGAATCAAGCCCTCCCCGTGCCAAGGTCTAGAGGAGGCCAACATTCTCAAGGGCTCTGCGGCTAAGTAGAAAACAAGACTGTGAAAAGCCTTGAGTTTCAAGATAAGCCATAAAGCTATTTTTTAATTCAAAATACAGAAACAGTCCACTTTTCCTTTTATCAAAACCAACCCAAAAATTATGTGGTCAGAATTATTTACGACCACAGAACAATCTCAGCTGTCTCCTGGCCTTGTGATTTTACATTTCAAGGACTTCTT
>RJWM01027053.1:0-27318 GCA_004363535.1 Dasyprocta punctata | reverse complement strand
GTGAGCAAGGCTGGCCTGAGCTACATAGTGCAACCCTGCCTCAAAAAAATCAGATCAGGGCTGGGAGTTTGGCTCAGTGGCTTAAGCGCCTGCCTGGCAGGTGCGAGGTTGTGAGTTTGAGCCTTGGTGTCGACAAAAAAAATAAATAAATTAAAAAAATAAATAAAAGAATGTTGGGTTCAGCTTTTAAAGCACTATGGTTACAGAATCAGTAAGAAAATCACATGCCCTGTATGTGATCAAAACAAGGAGGGAGAGCCGGGTATGATGGCACATGCCTGAAATTCCAGTACTCAGGAGGCTGAGGCAGGAGGATTGTTGCAAGGTCAGGATCAGCCTGGGCTACAAAGTGAGCTCAAGACCAGCCTGAACTGCATAGTGAGACCCTGTCTCAAAAAGACAAAAAAATAAATAAATAAATAAATAAAGGAGGGAGTAATAATGGTATCTAATCCTGATAAATACAACACAGTGAAGGATAAGGAAAATATTTATGCATAAGAAAGATCTTCAGGCAAGCATGAGGTTCCCTTGGGATGAGGAGAAATTCACTTGACAGAGGTCTGTAGTCACTTCAATATGCAGTTTATTTCAGACCTAGCTATGTTACTATACTGGGCTCTTTTAACTTGGTAAGGAATTGATGACTAAGAGCCAAGCTCTACATCATATAGAAGTAGCCAAGATGACTTTTGGAGGCCTGTCCGCAGCCCAAGTTTACCACTTCCATGTGGAGCTCCAAGCCTGGCTGAACTCTTGTGTACTGGGAGCAGTAGTTCAGTAATCCCATGAAGTCATTCTCATGTACCTCGGTGTTGTTAGGGACGTGTTCATCCCTTCCTGCCATCTACCTCATCACACTGGAGCCCTCAGATCCCTTGCAACAGAGGCTTTGTCTCCTAGGCAGCCTTGTTGATTATACTCAGCACTGTGGATGGTGACGGGGTCTTCTATGTATGTTTCTTCCTCCTGGCTTTGAAGGCTATTAGGTGAGGAACCAAGTTCCCCAGACAGTCAAGTCCATTATAGTTTCTCAATAGAGATTTGTTGGGTTGAATTAAGGAAAAATTGCTGTTCTCAAATAGGCCATAATCCAGGCAGGTAGTTATAAGAAACAGAAAGTTTGTATAACAGTAATGATATTTGTTGTTTATAGGATGAGATTTTTGGTGCCAAATATAAGCATAACAAGAGGTACAGCATTTCTTGCCCACGAAGCTGGACAAAGATGAAGCCTTACTGAACCTAAGAAATTGGTGGTCCCATTTGCCCCCAATCGCATGCTGTGGTAGCAAGAGAAAATGCTAGACTCAATTTTTAGAAACTTCAGAGCTGTTGAGAAGATTGAGAGAGAGAGAAACGAATGGGCCCTCTGAACCAGATACCCAGAGGCCATTGAATCTGTGGGGACCTGTTCTTGTTAGGACTTGGTGATCACTGCCAACTCTGTTAGGTTTCTCTCCAGCCCATAAGCCTTGCTCAGAAGCCCTTTCCTCTGCACTCCAACCACTGAGACACTTCTTTTCCATTCTTAAGACTTTCTTAAAATTTCTTACGTTAACCTTTTGCTTCATTTCTTCATCTCTTGTTTATTTCACTTAAATGCTGGAGTCAGAGACTGTGGCTTTTAAAAATCTCTATATTCATGTTAATGTGCTCCATGGCTTTGAAAAAGTAATAATTCTATTCACTTGAAATGTGCACTCAGTTTTGGGGTAAGGAAAGATATGGCAAACAAGTGAAAGTTTAAATATTAAAAGAAGTAGCGAATCTTAAGACATATTAGAAATTCTGACTTCACTTTTCATATCATGAACTGATTGCCAAAGTGGCATTACTACAGATCACATTTGTGAAAAATGTGGCTCATAGTAACACAGGTAGACTTGATAGAATCACAGGGAGATAGTTTTAAGAGTTGTATTTTTTTATTTATCTGGGAGAGCATAATGATTGAGATTCTTTCATTTAAAGCAAGGAAAAATGAGTGATAGAAAAATGGAATTATTAGAAAAAAGGTGCTCTAGCAGCACACACGTTAAAAGGCAGTGCTGATGAGCTGGGCTTCTGGAGGGCAGAATGGGAGCATTTCACGAAAATTCTTCCAAATGCACTGGAGTTCAGGTAGCTGAGATTAATAGGGTATTCTACAGAGAGTGAGGCTTGTACATGGACACAGCCAAACTCCAAATTCTACCACTTACGCATGTAACACAAAAACACTGAATGTACAAGTGTATCATGCACATCAGGATATTGAGGGAAAACTTGTGGGGTCTATAATTTTGACATACATGTTGCATGTATCTTGTGCTAGACTAATTAGTGTCTTGAGACATGGCCCAGAGGGAAGGGGTGGCAGTGAGGACATTGCTATGTCCACAGCTCTTGATCATTCCTGTGTTTTATGATGACATAGTAGTATGTATGCCACTTGCATAGGTAATCTGCCCCGGTATCTTAGAATAATCTGCAGAACACATTTTATGAATTTGTACAGACATAAGCAAAAAGAAATAAATGCTAACAGTTTACAAAGGGGGATGAGAGGCTTTAAGTATTTTTAAAGAAAATCTTAGATACTGAAATGATAAAAATATATGATCCACAAAACTTAGTCTTTTAAAATGTTAAGTCAGGATAAGTAAGTTGTCATTCAGACCTTCTTAAAGTGTGAGACCAAGAGACTGAGTGGCTTACACCAGTGGTCAGCAAACCAGAGACAATGCATGGCTTTACAGATCGAGTATCCTCTATTGTGAATATTCTTCTGTGCAGTATGAAAGCTGCCACAAGAAATGTGTAAGTAAATCAATATTACTGTCTTCCAACGAACTTCTATTAATTCAACCAGATGTTCCCTGGACTTGGTCCTGTGCTGTTGGCTGCTTGCCTGTAGTTTAATTCATTTCATAGCTAGTTAAAGCCTGGGAGGAGGACCCACTTTCACTTGTTTTTTTCAGGTACCTAGTCCTTCCTATATAATTTGCTGGGTAGTATTGAGCACTTGTTGTCCCTGTTTCAGTCTTAATGTTGATGTGTTGCATGTGTCTGCCTACCGATGTGAAGGAGCCTTTCTCTGCTGGGGTCATGAGACTACAGTTCTCTACCTAAAGGAGTTTTGTTTTACTTGGTCAAAAAATACCCCAGCCCCACATTTTTCTTCTTGTTGGAGTAAGATTCTAGACATCTCTGCCTTATCTCATAATTTGGATCCAAAGAGAGAGTTTCCCTTACTTTTGAGAAAATAGAGATATTTTTAAAAAGATACTTATGCTTAAGGCCATTTATTTTTTAATGGTGCAGAGCTACACCCCTAACTCACCCTTATGACTTTTAAAGATTCATCTTTTAGCATCTCTTTTCTAAGTCTTTATCCTCACTTTCCCAAGAAATCTAGTGCACTCAGAGAATGAAATAATATGAGACATGGGCATTAGAAATATAAAGACAAGTTATTATTATTTGCTCTTTGAAAACACACATCCACACATGTAATCTCCTGAGGTCCAAACACAGGTTAAATAGCCTGATACTTTCATATAAATGTAATGTAAATTAGTACCACAGCCACTTTAAGAAGCACTGGTACAGTTTCAGATTGGAAGGTGGGCATCCATTTCACCTTGTGTTAGTACTGACTCCTGGTCCATGAACTAGGTAGCTGTCATGGTAACCAGAATGGTGGTTGCTGCAAAAACTAAAAATGGAACTATTTTGTGATTGAGCAGTCCTGCAACAATATAATCTGGAAATCCAAGGATTCTAAACCACTGTGTCAAAGAGTTATCTATACCCCTGTGTTCTTTGCAGCACTCTTCACAATAGACAGGAGAAGGAGTCAGCCTTTCTGTCCATGAGTGGATAAATAACTTCAAAAATATGTATATTTATGAAATGGACCAATATCCATCCATAAAAAGGAAATTATTTCATTTATGGAAACATGGATGCATGTGGAGGATGTATACATGTTATACATAAACCAGGTGCACAAGGACAGATGCTGTGTGACCTTACTTATATGTGGATATGAAAACAGTGAACTTGCAGGTGCAGAGCATTGAATGGTGTTCATCAGAGACTACGGGTAAAGCAGGGAATGGGGTAGTGTTGGTTAAAGTGTCCAAGGTTTTCACTCGGCATAGGGAATAAGTTCTTGAGATCTGTTATACAACATGATGACTATAGTTAATGACAGTTTATTGTGTATTTCACAGTTGCTAAGAGTGAATTTCAAAAGTTCTCAGCACAAAAACTGAAAGAATGTTGTGAGTTAATGAATATGTTAATTTGACCAGTTTAATCATTGTACATCGTATCCAAATGACATAACATTCATCACATCACACCTGGTAATATAAAGCATCCATCACATTACACTCCATAATATGTAACATCCGTTACATTGTACCTCGTAATATACAACATCCATCACATTGCACTCTGTAGTATATATACTTATTAGCCATTTATCAATGTCAAATAAAACTATCAGTAGCCTCTCTCCCTATCTATATGTTGGTTGTAAAAAGGAAATATAGAACTCATTTATAATGGGACCACAGGCAATAAAATTAACAAATACTAAAACATCTTAGTTACTTTTCTTGTTTGTGAGACATAATATGTGACACCTCAAGTTAAAAGGGGAAAGGTTTATTTAGCTCACAGTATGTGGAAGTTTCTGTCTATAATCAGCTGGCTCCAAGGGAGAGTGTCACATGGCAGAAGGGCAACAGTTCATGGTGGCAGAAGACAGCAAATGCAACAGGAGAAAGTGAGACAAGACTCTTTCTGTCCCTTATATTGTATGCAGGCTATCAGACCTACGGTGGGTGTAGCACTCACACCCTTAATCCTAGCATTGGACCATGAATCAATCACAAACTTTAGATTCAGCTGTCTCTGAAAAGCTGGCCTCCCATGACCGCTTGAGGGTTTGGGGGACATCCAAACACAAACCATAACACATCTCTAAGGGGCATAAAAGAAAGTGAGATTAATCCTTTTACTTGGGTATCTATACTTGATACTATAATGATGTGCACTCATCCTAAATTAACCCTCAAATGAATTTGATCTTTCTAAATTTCATCTTAAATATTTACATATAGGAATAACCAAGACAATTGGAGAAAAGAGTACCAATAAAAGGTATTATTTGTGTCAGTAGGAAAATACAGTGTGAAGCTTAATTTTACCTACTCATCACTAATTAGTATCATTAAAAAGTAGCATATTAATGCAAAGACTAATGGGGAAAAACAAGCTTATTAGAAAATATTCTTACATAATTAGTCTATGATGAATGTGCCATTTCAAATCAGTAACAGAAGGATTTTTCAATAAATGATACTGGGATCAGTAAGTAGTCATCTGGGAAAAATAAACTGGGATCCCTTTTTAAAGTAGCTGTAAAATAGATAAAATGTTATAAAATAAACAGGTGATTTAAAATAAGGCATCACAGTGCACAGGATGCTACCATGAGGAAACACGTGTGCGTTTTTGTGTTACATTTGAGTGGACATGTGTTGCTGTACAAGATGGGAAACTTGGGTGCCATTAAATAAGAGATTGACAAATCAGATTTATTTAAAAATGCTGTGTGAAAAACATTTTATTGGAAGACATCAAATATAAATAAGAAATTTTAACTATATATGACAATGCAAATTCCCTTAATTTGTGAAGCATTGTTACAAATCAGTGGATAAGAAAAAATCAGCACTTAAAAATGAGCACAGAATCCAGGCATGGTGGCACACACTTGTAACCCCAGGCTGGGGCAATATAATGACTTAGAATATGTCTCATTTTTTTTTAATTAAAAAGGGCCAAGGATGTAGCTAATACAAAAGCCTGGGTTCAATTCCCATTTCCACTACCACCTCCACCAACAAAAGAACCCAAAAAACAAAAACAAAACAAAAACCTAAACAAACAAAAAACAAAAGGCAAAGATATAAGTAAATAACAAAATTGAAACAAAAAACTTTAAGTATATGAAATGTTCATTCTTATATATGAAGAAACACAAATTGCAGTATCAGTGCCAAGTATTTAATCTGTCAGACTAACTTAATATTAGAATAAAATATAAATAACACATTGGATCTTTGATGTCAACATATGTTGTAGTCAGGGGTTACAGGGAGAACAACTGCATACAGGACACAGAATTTATAATACTGTTTTATGATAGTCACCCAGAGTTAAACACAACAAAGTGCAGGAAAATCTGTCCACAACACTAAAGACCCAGAATATTCAGTCAAGGGCCTGGATCCCACAGCAATGTCCTGCAAGAGTCCAGCTAAAGACCCAAAATGCATGACAGTGCCTCCCACAATTCCAACTGGAAATCTAAGATCCCATGATAAGGACTCACACCAGTCTATTTTATGGTTCTGCACTGGGAAGGTCAAAGGTCAGGGGTGGAAGCTAGAAAGTCTATGCCAGCGGGGTGAAGGAGCTGTGCCAGTAGGTTGAGGGTTCTATACTGGAGTTGAGAAGTCATGCTCAAAATAACAACCAGGGCTGCCCTGAAAAGTACCACAGCCATCCTCAGCAATGAGGTCCTGAGCTCCTCCAGTGATAATGGCTGAATCTGTACTGGGGAAGCCAGCATGACAAGCTCCTCCAGGAGAACCATCGGCTCAAAGCAACAACTCTTGGAAGAACCCACAATGCCCCGCTCTTCTTCTCCACATCTCTATTTATGCTGGCAACTTTCCTCACGAGGGCCATCTATACTCAGCACCATGCTGATGTAATTCAGCTGGTGTTAAGTTAACCACCAGTTTTTAATTCATAACAGCATACGAAGTTGCATAAAACCAGCTGTCTTGGTTACTTTTCTATGGTGGCTGAGACAAAATATCTGATGCCCCAAATTAAGGAAGGACACATTTATTTAGCTTACATGTTGTAGAGGTTCCAGTCTTTAATCAGCTGGCTCCAGTGGAGGGTGGCAAGGCAGAGAGGCAACAGTTCAAGGCCATGGAAGACATCAAAAGTAACAAGAGCAAAAATGGGGGAGAGAAAGCTTCTTCTCCTCCCTTAAATTGTTAGCAGGCTATTTGCCCTCCCAGGGCAAGTGTAGTAATCACAAAATCTCCATGCCCTCTTGCACAGGCTCAAGGTGTTTACAAAGTGAGAACCCTGCCCCCTGCTGAGTTGCTTAGTTGAACTTGTCAATTTGGCAACTGAACACATTTCTTTAAACCAGTCTTCAGATACAAAGCCAGGCTTATTCTTATCATCTCGAAATTTGAACATTATAATACAGGGTTTTTTTAAAAAAGATAAAAATCATGGGCCAGGAGTTTGGCTCAGTAGCTTAAGCACCTGCCTGGCAGGCACGAGGTTGTGAGTTCAATCCCTGGTGCCACAAAAACAAAAAACAAAACAAAACAAAAAAGATTTAAAAAACCCCAAAATTATAGATTCTTATCTTTAAGTTAGTTACTCAGAATACAAGATATCTGCATTTAATTGTTTAAACAATATTAGCGCATACCTTTGTTTTCAATGAACTAAGAGAAATTAGTATAACTATTATTTCTTTCAGCTTCTCACACTAGGGAGACAATATGATGTTTACACATTCGAGTCTAATGTATTTCCTTTATGAAAATGGTCTCAAGTTGCATCCATTTGCCTGTAAAAGTCTCAAGTTTATCCTTCTTTATTACTGAGTAGTACTCCATTGTATAAAAATACCACATCTTTTTTATCCATTTTCTAGTTTATGGACATTTAGGTTGTTTACAAGATCTAGCTATAACAAATTGTGCTGCTATATACAGTTCATAAACATGGGTGCACATATATTGCTGTGGTATGATGTTTTTAATTCTTCTGGGAAGATACCCAGAAGGGGAATAGCTGGGTCAAATGGGACCTCCAATCCTAGGTTTTTGAGGAATATCCACATTGATTTCCAGAGTATAACACAGGTTTAACATAACCAGTATTAAATCTATCAATATTATATCACATTAGAACCGTAACATTCTTCCCCTGGCCCCTCAAAGACTCATGCACATCCCTTTATGAAAAGGCATTTAGTCCATCTGCAAGAGTTGCCGAAGTCCTAACAGTTTCATTGTTGCTGAAAAGTCCAAGTCCCAAGTCTCCTCTGAGACATAAGGCAAACTCTTAGCTGCAAGTCCCTGTACAAATGAAAAGAAAGTTAAACACTTCCAACATTCAATGGCACAAGATAAACATTTTTGTTCCAAAAGTTACAAATGGGACCACAAGGATTGGGACCAAAGCAAGTCCAAAATCCAGCAAGGCAAACGTTAAGTCCTGTAGTTCCATGTGCACCATTTGAGGCGACCCGTGGCAAAGTATGAGCTTCAAAGACTCAGGTGGCTCCACTCCTATGGCACTTTCAGTGGTTGTAGCTCCCATGGCTTTTCTCTTGGGCTGGCTTTGCTCTTTCCATGTAGCTTTCCTTAGGTGATTCACATTCCTACCTTTTCCAAACTTCTAGGTTCTCCACTGTACCTTTGGCACACTGCCCTGTAGGGGCACACTACCTGGCCTCCCAGGCCTTCTGAAATTGGAATGGAAACCTTTTTAACCCCATAACTCGCATTTTTCATGCAACTGAAATCAGCACCATATGGATGATGCCAAGGTCTGCTGCCAGCTGGTGCAGTATCCAGGCTTTCCTTTCTCTTGGCTGTAGGGGTTGAGTGCCTGGATTGCTGGGCACTCTGAATTCAATTCTGAGGAACAAATTTTCTATGCTGCCACCATTCTGGAACATGCTTCTCTTAGGCTTTCTCCTCAAAGCAAAGTTTTTCACTTCTGCAGTTTTGAGGCTGCAAAGGGTGGGGACTTGCTGCTTTTTGTGATGCCCTCGGGCTGACTTTTATAATCTGTGCCTTCTCAGCAATCCAGATATCCTCAGCTCTCTCTTCATCTTCCACAACTTTACTGGAGCCCCTTTCTTCCCAAACTCAACAATGTTTTAAATCATCCTGCTGAGCTCTTTGCTCTTGATGGTCAACATAGATTTGGCTAAAAGCCCCCAACAATAACCATGCCATAACCTCAACATTCAACTGCCTTGAAATTTCTTTTGCCAGATTAATTAGTCCACTGCCCTTAATCTTAGTCTCAGGCAAAGTCTCTGGACATGAGCAAAACACAGACAAACTTTTTGCTAAGCCATAACACACATCATCTGGAGTCCAACAGCCAATGTGTTCCTTCTTCCCAGCAGAAACCTCCTGAGCCTGGTCTTTACTGGCAGGATTTCTATCAGTCTTCTGGTCTTCTGAGCTCTGACCAGAATCTTCCATACAGAACAGCCTAAGATGTTCCAGTGCTCCTCTTTCAGGTGACATCTCTCAGCCTTTTGAAACTTCCCACAAACCATTCTCAAAGGCTCTTGAATCTTGAACCACATGGTCAGGTGTAGTCACAACAACAACTTCACTTCTCTGGTACCAAATTCTGTCTTAATTACTTTTCTTTTGTTACTGGGACAAAATGCCTGGTACCCAGAATTAAGGAAAGAAAGACTTTTTTAGCACACAGTGTGTAGAGATTTCAGTCCATAATCAGTTGGCTCCAAGGCAGGTTGGCATGACAGAGGGGCAATAAAAGGCTGCAGAAGACAGCGGAAGTAGCAAGAGCAAAAAGGAGGGAGAGCAAGCCTCTTTTCCTTATATTGTAAGCCGCCTCAACAGGATGAATGTAGCAGTCACAAAATCTCAGAGCCTTCCTCTTGCACAGGCTCAGGATGTTTACAAAGTGAGGACTCTGGCCCCCTACTGAGTTGCTTAGTTGACCGGCTAAACTTCCCATGTTGACACAATGTATCAGCCATAACATCAGCCTTAAAAAGATTGAGAAACACCAAACAAACAAGAAGAGTGAGTATATATTGACTGTTTGCTGAGGTCAACAGCCCAGGCCATATGCTTTGTTCTTGTTTATTCCATAGATCTTCACCATGGCCCTACTGTGCCTCACTGAGGAAACTGAAGCAAAGGTCAGTCTGACCCGAGTGCCGGATAACTCGGCTCATTCTAACTTCACAAGGACTTATACCCAGGCTGTCTAACTGCAGGACCTACACTGTCACAGCCCAGGGAATTTGTGTTTGAGATGACACTGTAAAATTAAGAGGACTCAGCATAGGGACTCTCTTCTCAAGTCGTGAGAAAGCAACCTCTTCAGGTGCATAAAAGGGCATAAGCCCTTGCAAAGAAACTTCTGGGAAATTAAACGCAAGTGCCTAAAAGCAACTGCTTTTCAGTGACCCAAGAGTTGACAGTCCGGAACGAACTGTGTGTGTGTGTGTGTGTGTGTGTGTGTGTGTGTGTGTGTACTGGGAATAGGAACCCAGGCCCTTGCACATGCTAGGCAAGTATTGTACTGCTGAGCTGCCCTTCCATCCAGGACAGGTGTGGAGACACTGTCTGCACCAAGTGCAAACCTGTTCCTCGGAATTAGTACCACTGTTACAGTGGCAGACGTGCACAAGGTGCCCAGACAACACTGATTGCATTATTCTTTCCTGACGTGGTCTACTTCCTTCAATAGATGAGTACATAAAGCATGATACCTCCATTTTTGAAATGGTAGAAGATGCAGTGTTTTCTGTGAAAAGAAATGTAAATAACGTTTTGACAATTAACTTTAAGAAACCCTTTTTTCAAGAAAGGAAAAGCAATGCTGAATGTTGAGTTCCCATTTGAGATCCTCAGGATGAACATATGCATCATGTGCATATAAATATATGAAATATTTCTGGAAGGATACGTGAGAAATTATTAGTGGAATTTTGTTTGTTTTGGGTAAAGAAATTAAATCTGAAAATGTGAAGCGAATGCCTCTTTAAAATCACATGCATGTGATGCTGCTCAATTCAATGTTAGGGTTTAAAATGATTAAAGAAAACAACCAAATGGGTTTCTTTTAATTGTGGCCAAAAGCACATATTACTAAATTTACCATCTTAGCCATTTTTAAATGTAACATTTAGTGGTGTTAAGTACATTCATGTTGCTGTGCCACAGATCTGTGGAACTTTCTTATCTTGCAGGACTAAAATTCTATACCCACTAAACACTAATTTCTCCACCCCCTCTCTTTGGCAATCACCTTTCTACCTAGCTGTTTCTCTGATTTACTGTGCTTTAGATACCTGACAGGTAGAATCCTATAGTATTTGTCCTTTTGCTATAATCTTGTTTCTCTTAGTATAATTTTCCCAAGGTTTATTTATACTGTAGCTAATGAAAGAAGGTCCTTCCTTTTTAAGGCTGAATAATATTCTACTGTGTGTATATACCACATTTTCTTTATCCATTCATCTGTTAATGGACATTTAGGTTTTTTGCCCTTGTGACTGTTGTGAGTAATGCTTCAGGGAATGCTTGCAAATATCTTTTTTGAGATCTGCTTTGAATTCCTTTTTTTTTTTTAATCGTAAATCTTTTTTCTTAATTTTTTTAAAGTTTCGTGATAGGGTCTTGTGATATACTCCAGGTTGATCTCAAATTTATGGTCTTCCTGTCTCGGCCTCCCAAGTACTGGGGTTACAGGTGTGCACCACTACATGTGGCCTGCTTTGAGTTCTTTTGACTATATACCCAGAAGTAGGACTGCTGGATTATGTGCTAGTTCTACTTTTAATTTTTTGAGGAATTTTCATATTGTTTTATGTAGTGGCTGCTTCATTTTGCTTTTCTATCAACAACACATAAGGACAGCAATTTCTCTTCATTTTCCCCTAAAAAGTGTTTTCATTCATTTCCTTTACGCACTGAGATACAGTAACCACCCCGCTGCAGCACACCTTTGGTTTCACCTGCGATATGTCACCATGGCCTGAAAATACTGTCTTGGCTGTTTCAAGGAGAGAGGTCACGTTCACATAACTTTTCTTACAGTATATTGTTATGATTGTTCTATTTTATTATTAGTTGTTGTTAGTCTCGTCTTGTGTCTAACCTGGAAACTGAACTTCGTCACAGTTGTGTGTGCATAGAATAAAACCTTGAATATCTAAGCTTTGGTCCTGCCCATCATTTCAGGCATCTGCAAGTGGTCTAGGCACACAACCCCTCTGAATAAGAGGGGACCACTGTATCCTCAGGACACACAGGGAGAGGCAGCCTGCTGTAGACCCTGACCAACCCTGCTCTCGTAGGGTTTTCCAGAATTGCAAGGGTCTTGCTGCAGTCAGGTGTGTCTCTGCAGCAATCCTGAGAGATGAGCTGCCGCATCCTCTAGAGACCAGACTTGCTTCTGTTCCTGCAAGAGCCCTGACCCTCGGCTCAGTCTTCCTTCACTGCACAGTGCCATGCGTGCACCAGTGTCCCTCCTGAGCTGAGCTGTGCTCCTTGGTTGTGTGAACAGCTTCTCAAATGCTCCTTGGTCCCATGTATCTTTGGATGACCATGAACTTGAGCGGCTGGGCTGCTGTCTCCCCGCTGATTTCTGCCCCACTTTCAGTTATTTCCTTTTCTCTTTTTTGGGTTTTCTATGCTGGTCTTTTCCTCCAAATTATACCTTTGGCATGCTTTATGTCATCTATCTACATGTTAATGGCTAGAGGGGATATCGCTTATATTTTATACGAAAAATTTTAAATGGACCTATGTTCATTGTTTATCAGAGATCGTCAGTGCAAATGAGAATTCTGTCTTGAGTCTCCTTCTTACAAATAGAATCAAAGCCATCTATCTCTGTTGTGAATGTACACCTAATGCAGGTATACATTTGATGGTATACAAGTGCTGTTTCAATGCAAGAAAAACTTTAAAAGTATTTTTCTAGAAAATAAGAGTACAGGTTATCTAGCGATGTCTCTGGATGTTTGTGTATGTGGAGCAGAACACATCTAATGAGCCACACAGGTACACATGCACTGGGACAACCCTGGGCCCGGCACATGGCTCCCCGTCCATGCATTGATGCTGTGTGCTGAGCTCTTGTTCATGGGTCACTAACAGATCTCCCTCGCCTTGTGTCCTGGAGCAAGGCCACAGCTCAGTTGTGAGCTATGGAAGAGTACAGCTCTGAAAATGATTCAGAAGCACAGCCCTTTGCCAGAAGTAACTGTGACCAGAAAGGAGAAGGGCAGGCAGCAGAAAGGCCAGCTCTTAGCCTTATACCTAGGTCTGTGACACACAGGGATGTTCTGGTAAATCACATGTTGTGCGCATCAGGCACATGAAAGTTTGTTTGGATTTGAGCTCTTGTCTTGTCTTTTATATTTTTATGTACTTTATCATTCAGCCTAAATGGTTTATTTTCTTTTCAGAGGTTTGAGTTTTACTGATTCAATAGCACTCTTTGTTAAAAGAGAGAAAAAGGAATACTGTGCGACCTTTGGAAAGAGGTCCCCTGGGAACGTTCCTGCTGCTCTCCAGCACAGGCTTTGTTAGATGAAATTCTCCCCACAGGGAAGTTCAAAAAGCCTCACTTGCCTTCAAAGAAGTTTAAGATGTATCAAAAAAGATCCTCACAAATGAGCGCGTGGTTATCGTGGTACTAATTTTTCACTTGTGTATCCTCAATTCATGAATGAAATGTTTAATGAGTTACATTGCCAATAGATTTTCTATCCTTACATAAAAACACTTAGTTGATTAGTTAAGGCTGTTTCTGGAGATGCAGAGGCTCTCGTGGGAAACCTGCCTGTCCGTGCACCTTTAAATGGAAGGACTTGGTTTGGTCTCTGTTTCCCAGAGAGGCTGTAACCAGTACCAGAACCGAGATAGCTTAAGCAACAGACGTTTATTCTTCCGCATTTCTGGAGTCTCAGATTCCACAATCGCTGACGGTGTTGTGTCTTACGCAGGGCTCTAGGGGAAGCACTCGTCTGTGCTGTGCTCTCATTCTCAGATGTTGCCCGAGATTCCTGGTGTCCCTTGGCTTATGGATAGATGTTCATTTCAGCCTCTGCATCTGTGCACACGTGACAGTCTCACTATTTGTCTTACACCATTTCCCTTCTTTTTGTGTTTCTTTTCTTACAAGGACACTAGTAGCACTGGATGAGGACACCCTCACTAGTGGCCTCATCTTGGCATCTGCAAAGACCCTCCCTATTTCCAAATAAGGTGATAGTCACAGATTCTGAAATTGGGACACTGCTATGACTTGAATATGTTTCGTCCTCACCAAAACTCAAATTGAGGCATGGTCCTCAGTACAACAGTGTTGGGGTTTTAAAAGGGGATTAGATCGTAAGGGGAATTAATACTTTCCTTACAGCAGTTATTGCTTGGTCTCATGGGTCTGAATTAGTTACCAAGAGCTTTGATATAAGGCAGAGTTATCTCTAGCATTTCAGCTGTGTGTGTGCAACCAGTTGCCGCCCTCTTTGCACGTTATGCCATCCGCTGTATGATGATTCAGCATGAGGCTCTGGCCAGATGTGGTCACCTCATCTTGGACTTTCCAACCCCCATGACTGAGGGGAAAAATATTACCTGGTCTCAGGCATTCTATGATAGTGACAAAAAACAGATGATGACAGATTGACGCGTCTCAGCACGACAGTGGCCATGGTGATAGTTAACTCTAAGGTTTGCCCAGGTAGCTGGGAATATGTTCCTCTGGGTGTGTCTCTAAGCATACTTCTGAAAGAGAATAGCATTCGAACTGGAAGACTGAGTAAAGAAGATTGTTTTTATCATGATCCAGTCCTTTGAGGGTTTAACTAAAATAGAAAATTGCACGAAGGGCAAGTTCATTTCCTATTGAGTTGGGACATTTGTTTTCTCCTCTCTTGAACTTAAACCATCAGTCTCCTGTTTTTCATACCTGCAGACTAAATTGCATCCCTGCCTTTCCTGATTTTCAAACTTGCAGATGACTTCTTTGCCTTCAGGAAGGTGTGAGTCAGTTGCTACAATAAAGCAACTGTCTGTCTAGTCTGTCTGTTTTGTCTTTTGGTCATCTATCATCTATCTCTGTCTCCTATTGATTCTGTTTCTCGGGAGACCCTGACAGATGCACCCAAGAGAGACTGAGGTGGCAGAGTCAAATGATAGTTATCTAAAAGGAAAAGAGGTATTTTCTCCTTTTATTTTAGTTTTTGGTAAGAGAAAGAGCAATAATCTGTGTTTTAGTCACTTTCCTTAAAGGATGAGAGGTTTGTTTTCGCTCTTGTTTTCAGTCCATAGTCCCCTGGTTCCAAGGCAGGCTGGCAGAGGAACATAGTGGAGGAAAGCTGCTCCTGTCAAGGTGATTGGAGGCAGAGAGAGAAGTACACTCATCCAGGTGACATCCCCAGTGACTGGTCTCTTCCAGTCACACTCTATGCCCTAACAGCAAGGTAGCTGTAGCAACCCTGTGGTTCCATTACCTCTGAGGACGTGAGGCTCTGAGGCTCTTGGGTGGGTGGGGAAGCATCTAGATTGAGACTGTAAAAATCTAGCATTGATGAAAAATTGATTTAAAATACTAATAGGATGTGAGAGTATGAGAGATGAGCAGCCCTGAGGGCCACAAGGAGACCAGAATTTGAATCAAGATGACTCAAATCTATATTTTGACCAAAAAAATGTTTTAAGAAAATCAAGGCTCACATGACCAACAAACAACGGATGACAATTCTCGATTACCTAATCAAGTGACTACCCCAAATCCAGTTGAAATATTTTAAGGGTATCATGAAACAAAAGCAAACTCTCACCTCCTTCCAGTTATCTCAGTGGGGCCTCCATTATGATATGATATAGCTCCCAACCTGTTTGATGTCAGATGTGCTAACTTCATAATCTCTCAACATTAAGAAATAAAGATGCAAACCAAAAGAGGAATTAGGAGAGCTTTATTGGGGATAAGGAAAAGAAAAATAACTCCTTGATTTTAAGCAATGGGTAGGCACTGTGGCTCTTTGTTAGGGGTGATTTATACAGCAAAATTTTATAAAATTGAGATGAAAATACAAAGAATCAATGAATCAAAGATTTTGTTCTTTGAAAGAAGACAAATCCTTATGTAATCTAACCAAAACAGGAGAGAAAAGACCAAATCAATGGAAATAAAAAAGATGAAATGACAGTAGACACTGCTGAAATAAAAAAAAGATTATTATTAACTACTTCACAAACCTGTACACTAATAAATTTGAGAATTCAGAACAAATGAATAGTTTCCTAGTTACACATGAATTACCAAAATTGGACTAGGAAGATTCAAAAAAATTCCTCAATAGTCAAATAACAGGCAGTGAAATTGAAACAGTAATGAAATACCTAACAACTAAGAAAAGTCTAATTCCAAATGGTTTCACTGCTAAATTCAACAAAATCTTAAGGGAAGAGCTAACACCAATACTCCTCAAGCTTTTTAATGAAATTGTAAGGGAAGGAATATGCCCACTGTCATTCCTAGAAGCTGCCATTACCTTGATTGCAATACCAGAGAAGGATCCAACCAAAAAAAAAAAAAAAAAGCCTATAGACTAATCTCTTTCATGAATATAGATGCAAAAATCCTTATCAAGATACTGGCAAACAAAATGCAGTGAATCTTAAAAAAGGTCAAACATCATGATCAAGTAGGTTTTATCCCTGCGGTGCAAGGGTGGTTCAACATATGCAAATCAGTAAACCTAAATACATCACATAAACAGAAGCAAGGACAAAAATCATATGATCTTCTCAACAGTTGAAGATTAAGCTTTTGAAAAACTCAGCATCCTTCATGATAAAAATACTGAAGAAAATAGGTATAGAAGGACCTTATCTCAATCTGAGTGAAGCAATTTATGACAAACCTACTGCCATCATCATATTAAATGAGAAAAAACCGAAAGCTTTCCCTCTAAAATCAGGAACAAGACAAAAATGTCCAGTATTACCACTCTTGGTCAATATAGCACTCATACCATTAGCAAGACCAATTAGGCATGAAAAAGAAATAAAACAAGTATGTATAGGAGAAGTCAATTTATAATTATCTGCAGATGACATGATCTTCTACATAGAAGACCCAAATAAATACAGCAAAAGACTTTTAGAATTAAGAACCAGATTCAGTGATGTAGCAGGATACAAAATCAACACACGCACAAATCAATAGTGGCTTCTGTTGCATTGTGCACCCATGATGGCACGAAGGATGAAAAGATTAGTTGGAGATGACACTTGCCCCAAACACTGAAAGACCCAGAAGGACTGTCCTGAAAAGATAGTGAGTGAAGCTGCCAGAAACAGCCCTGAATCTGAGAACTCTTGCTTTTATTTAGAATATTGGTGCAAGAGATAAAATATAAAAAAAGCAGTTGGGCAAGCATCTTAAGGCTTGGCAGTTTGTTGGGGAAAGTGGAATAAAAATGGCCAAACACAGCATGCCTCACTAAGCTAATCTTGTTGTTTTCCCATTCACTCCTCACAGAGCCTGCATGCTTTTGCATCAACCCCCCCACAGTTTAACCATTCACTCCTTCACCAAGTCCCCCACAGATTCATGCACACTTATACTGAACCCTCTGAGACAGAAATTAGCAGAAAAATACCATTCATAACAGTACCAAGACAAATGAAATACTTAGGAATTATCCTAAGGGAGTAATAGAGCTCTGCAATGAAACCTGTAGTACTCTGAAAAAGGAGATTGAAAAGGACATCAGGAAATGGAAAGATATCCCCTATTTCTAGCTATTCAGAAAGAATATAGTGAAAATGACTATACTTCCAAAATTGATGTACAGATTTATTGCAATTTCAACCAAAATACTAGCAGCCGTCTTCACAGAATTGGAGAAAACAATTCTAAAATTCATATAAAACCAGAAGAGACCCAGAATAGAAAAAGCAGTGCAGAACAGAAGGCATCATGATACCAGACCTGAAGCTACATTACAAAGGTATAGTTATAAAAACAGCATGGCATTGACATGAAAACAGATGTGAGGATCAACAGAACAGAACAGAGGATACAGAGACAACTGAAACTACTTGATCTTTGACAAAAGGGCTACGCACATATACTGGAGGAAAGATAGCCTCTTTAATGAATGCCACTGGAAAAACTGGCTATTCAAATGCAGAAGGTTGAAGGTAAACTCGTATCTCTTATCACGTTCTGAACTAAAATCTAAATGGACCAAAAAAATAAAGGGTAAAACAGAGACAACCTGGTGGAAGATAGAATATTTAAAATTCTTAAAGTCATAGACATGGGTAAGGACTTTCTGTTTGTTTTTTTTTTCCAGTACCAGGGATCAAACTCACAACCTCGCACCAGCCGGGCAGGTGCTTAAACCACTGAGCCAAACTCCTGGCCCTATTTTTTTTATGGCAGGGTCACACTGTGTAGTTCAGGCCGGCCTTGCTCACGTTGTAGCCCAAGCTGGCCTCGAACTTACGACTCTCCAGCTACCTCAGGCTCCCGAGTGCTGGGATTAAAGGCGTGCGCCACCATGCCCAGCTCAGGCAGGGACTTTCTGATTAGAAACCTGGTTGCACAAAAAATAGTATGGAGAATTTACAAATGGGATCATATTAAATTAAAATGATTTCTTTTTAATTTTTAATTTTTTAATTTTTAAAATGATTTTTCAAAGCAAATGAACAACCAACGGAATGAAGACACGACCTACAGGATGGCCCAAATTGCCAGCTATTCTTTGGACAGAGGACTAATATCTGGAATATATAAAGAACTCAAAAAATTAGAAACCCCTCCATAAGAGAGCCAGCAAAAAAAATGGGCTAGTGAAGTGAATAGACACTTCACAGGAGAGTACAAATGACCATGAGGAAATGCACATCACTGGCCATTAGAGACGTGCAAATTAGAACAACACTGAGTTTCCTTCTCGCACCAGAATAAGTGGTCATCATCAAGAAATCAACTTACCAGGCATGGTGGCGCATGCATTTAATCCCAGCACTTGGGAGGCTGAGGTAGGAGGAGCGTTGTGAGTTCGAGTCCCAGCTTGGGCTACAACGTGAGCACAAAATTGGCCTGAGCTGCATAGTGCGACCCTGCCTCAAAAAACTAGGGCTGGGAGTTCGGCTCAGTGGCTTAAGCGCCTCTGTCAGGCACGAGCTGTGAGTTCGAGCCCTGGTGCCGGGGGGAAAAAAAAAGAAACTTAGAAGAAATGCTGGTGAGGCTACAGGAAAAAAGGAACTCTTACATTTTTGGTGGGAATGTAAACTATTGCAACCATGAAAAACAGTAGAAATAGAACTAAGCTAGAAATTCGATTTGACCCAGCTTCTTTCTGAAAGAGGGAAAGACATTGTTCATGGCAGCAAAATTCGTACTAGCTAAATCTTGGAAGCAGCCTGCACTGATTGTCCATCAGTTGATGAATGGATACAGAAAACATGGTATTTATATAAAATGGGTCCCTAGTCTGCCATATAGAACCATAAATGTGAGCCCTTTTTAGGAAAATGGATATACTTAGAGACCATACTTTTATGTAAAATAAATCAGACACACCAGCTTAAATATTGTATGATTTCTCTTATACGAGAAACCCAATTATAAATAAAGAGCAAAATAAAAGATAGATAATAGGAGGTTTGGAGGTAGATGTTTCTCAAATGGGAAGGGTATGAAGAGATGGAGGGAAGGGGGAGGAGAGGGAGGAAAAGGGGATGGAAAGTGCACTGAGATGTTTTATATACATGTACCAACGCCCCAGAAGGAGCATAAACATGTGTTGCAGGCATGTACCACTAAAATATTGTGGTCAGCTTTGCATTAGGGCTCAGTGTTACATTTGGTCTGTGCTGTAGGCGAAGGCCTGCCATCTTACCACCTTGCTTAGATTCATTTAGAAGACACATTCGTGTAGACTGTTAAATAAGAATTACAACAGTTTATAAGAGAGTTTTATTTTATTTTATTTAAGAAAAAAAAGACACATATAAGAAAGACAAAAAGCAAAGGAGACAAATGACTAGAGCAAAGGCACAACAGTAACATTATAGGTTTCCAAAACAGAATGATAGAAACTTGACAATGGTTGCAATAGTGCATATTGTTACCTTCAAAATGATTGTTTACATTAACAGATATAGACATGTAAAATTGATCTAATCATAGGAGTATTAACTGTTCTTTCTCAGTAACTAATACATTCAGCAGTATGTTCATTTTAGTTGTCTTACATATACATATATACAGATTTATATCTTTTTCCTTATCCTTTCCCTCTTTCCCCCTTTTACCTTCCCAATTACTTTTGCTCTTTGAGCTGTTTTTTACCCTTACATAGTATTTATTGTAGATTTTGGATCATATATACTTTTTCAGTTTCTTAAACTAGGGAGACAATACAGTATTTACACATGTGGGTTTGATTTATCTCACTTACGAGTATGGTCTCAAGTGTCCATTTACTTATAAAAGTCTCAATGCAATCTTTCTTGATAGCTGAATAGTACTCCATGGTATAAAAATACCACATCTTTTTTATCCATTCCTTGATTGATGGGCACTTGGGTTGTTTCCAAGATCTGGCTATTACAAATTGGGTTGCTATAAACATGGGTGCACAGTTATCACTGTGGTATGATGTTTTCAGTTCTTCTGGGAAAATGCCCAGAAGTGGAATAGCTGGGTTGAATGGGATCTCTAATCCTAGCTTCTTGAGGAATCTTCACACCGATTTCCACAGTGGTTGCACCAGTCTACACTCCCACCAACAGTGGAGAAGAGTTCCTTTTTCCCCACAACCCCTCCAGCATGTGTTGTTGGTTGATATTTTAATCTTGGCCATCCTTTCTGGAGTGAGATGGAATCTCAGTGTTGTTTTAATTTGCATTTCCCGAATGACCATTGATGTTGAACATTTTTTTCATATATTTATTTGCCATTTGTATTTCTTTCTCTGAGAAGTGTGTATTCATCTCAGATGCCCATTTTTGGATTGGGTCCTTGAATTTTAGTGGCTTGATTTCTTTTAATTCTTTATGTTTTAGATAGAAGTCCTTTGTCTGATGGACAATTGGCTAAGATATTTTCCCATTTCGTGGGTTTTCTTTTCACTCTGTTGGAGATTGCCTTTGACATGCAAAAACTTTTTAGTAAGATGACATCCCAGTTGTTGATTCTGGGAAGTGTTTCCCATGCAATTTGATTTTTGTTCATGAACTCTCTGCCTACTCCAATGTCATCAAGATTTTTACCTACTCTGTCTTCTAGTAAGTTTAGTGTCTCTGTTTTTATATTCAGATCTTTGATCCATTTTGACTTTATTTTAGTGCATGGTGATAAGCATGGATCTAGTTTTAGTTTACAACATACACAAAGCCAGTTTTTCCAGCACCATTTGTTAAAGAGGTCATCTTTCTTCCAATGTACATTTTTGGCCCCTTTGTCAAAGATGTGGCTAAGTGTATTTGTAGTTGTGGCTATATCTTCTAATCTATTCCACTGATCTTCAAGTCTGTTTTAATTCCAGTACCATGCTGATTTTATGACAGTAGCTTTGTAGTATAGTTTCAAGTCGGGGATTGTGATGCCTCCTGCCTTGCCTTTGTGGCCCAGAATTGCCTTTGCTATTCTAGGTGTTTTCTGGTTCCAGATGAACTTTGGGAATGCTTTCTCTAGCTCTGTGAGGTAAGAAAGTAGTATTTTGATTGGGATTGCATTAAATCTGTATAATAATTTTGGGAGAATGGCCCTTTTCAAGATGTTTGTTCTTCCTATCCATGAACAGGGAATATCTTTTCATTTTCTGAAATCTTCTTCGATTTCCTTCTTTAGAGTAATGTAATTTTCACTGTATAGATCTTTTACTTCCTTTGTTAGATTGATTCCTAAGTATTTCATTTTTTTGGATGTTATAGTGAGGGTTGTGGTTTCCCTTATTTCTCTCTCAGTGACTTTGTTGTTTGTGTACAGGAATGCTATTGATTTTTGAGTGTTGACCTTGTATCCAGCAACATTACTGAATTTGGTTATTACTTCTAGAAGTCTTTCAATGGATTTTTGGGGGTCTTCTATGTAGAGTATTATGTCATCTGCAAAGAGTGATAATTTTACTTCTTCCTTTCCTATTCTTATTCCCTTTATTTCTTTCTCTTGTCTAATTGCTCTGGCTAATATTTCCAGTACTATATTGAATAGGAGTGGTGCTAATGGATATCCTTGTCTTGTTCCTGATTTTAGGTTGAAAGTTTTCAGTTTTTGTCCACTTAGTAAGATGTTGGCTATTGGTTTGTGATATATGGCTTTTATCAGGTTGAGGTAGAGCTCATCTATTCTGATTTTCTGTGGGGTTTTTATCATGAATGGGTGTTGGATTTTGTCAAAAGCTTTTTCTGCATCTATTGAGATGATCATGTGGTTCTTGTCATTGACCCTGTTGATATGGTGTATTACATTTATTGATTTGCGTATGTTGAACCATCCCTGCATTCCTGGGATGAATCCCACTTGATCATGATGTATAATGTTTCTGATAACTGCTGTATTCTATTTGCCAGTATTTTATTGAGGATTTTTGCATCTTTGTTCATGAGGGAGATTGGCCTGTAATTTTCTTTTTTGGTTGGGTCTTTCTCTGGTTTTGGTATTAGGGTAATACTTGTTTCCAGGAATGATTTAGGGAGACTTATTTCCCTTTCGATTTCATTGAAGAGTTTGAGGAGTGTTGGCATTAAGTCTTCCCTAAATTTCTTGTAGAATTGAGTGGTGAATCCATCAAGGCCCGGGCTTTTGTTTGTTGGTAGCGTTCTAATTGTCAATTTTCAATTTCATTAGCTGAAATTGGGTTGTTCAGCAGTTTTACATCTTCTTGATTCAGCTTTGGCAATTCATATGTTTCTAGGAATCTGTCCATTTCTTCTGTGTTATCAAATCTATGTGAGTAAAGATTTTCGAAGTAGGTGTTGATGATCTTCTGTATTTCCTTAGGGTCTGTAGTGATTTCACCCTTTTTATTTCTTGCATGAATCTGAGGTTTTTCTTTCCTCTTTTTGGTAAGGTTGGCTAGGGGTTTATCAATTTTATTTACTCTTTCGAAGAACCAACTCTTCATTTCATTAATTCTTTGTGTTGTTTTCTTAGTTTCAATTGCATTAATTTCTGCTCTGATCTTGATAATTTCCTCCCTTCTTTGGGCTTTGTCCTTGACTTGCTCTTCTTTTTCTAGAAGTTTGAGGTGCAGCATTAGGATGTTTATGTGTTCTTTCCATTTTTCTGATGTGGGAGTATAGTGCTAGAAATTTCCCTCTGAGGACTGCTTTTATTGTGTCCCACAGGGTCCGGTAATTTGTATTTGCATTTTCATTCAATTGTAGATATTGTTTGATTTCTTCTTTAATTTCTTCTGTGACCCATTTGTTATTTAGGAGGGTATTATTTAATTTCCATGTGTTTATGGGGTTCTTACAGGATTTTTTGTCATTCATTTCCAATTTTACTGCGCTAAGGTCAGATAATGTGCATGGAATTATTTCAGTTCCTTTGCATTTACTTAAGTGTGTTTTGTGGACCAGTATGTGATCTATTTTAGAGAATGACCCATGTGCAGCTGAGCAGAATGTGTATTCTGATGTTGATGTGTGGAATACTCGGTATACATCTACTAGGTCCATTTGTTCATAAGTTTGATTCAGTTCTGTTATTTCTTGGCTGATTTTTTGTTTGGTTGATCTGTCTCTCTGTAACAGTGGGGTATTAAGATCCCCTGTTATAACTGTATTATTGTTTATTTGGTTTTTCATGTCTATTAAGAATTGTCTTACATAGTTGGGTGCTCCCATATTCAGTGCATATACATTTATGATTGTAATCTCTTCCTTACAAGAGAGTTTTAAATCAAGTGCAAACATAGTATCTTAGCATAGCAAGTATCATGACCTACTTGAACCACTAGGTTCTTATTATATCTAATCTGAATCTAAATTCCCATTTTAGTATAGTATAGCTTATCAATACATTCATTTCCTTTATTTAATTACCAACTGTTAAATGACATAAGATATATAAATTTACCACAAAAATTGAATTAATTTAATAAAATGCCTATGTAAGTAGAATGCACTTGTTTACAAATGTGCTTTGTGGGTTACTAGTGCCCGTTCTTCAATGATTAGAGTCACATTGTCTGGATACAGTAGTTTTTAAGCACATGTATCATAAGTTAATTACACAATCATCACATAAACATAAGCCTAGAAAAGTCTAATATTATAGATAATTTTGTTTGCAGATACCATATTGATAATGTATTCTGAAGTTTTATATTTTAGAAGGCTTCTGCATTTTGAGAACAGAACTGTATTTAATATATCAAGATCTTAGCAATAATTAGCATCACAACTAGAAACCTTTTATACGTATTAACTTGTATTTTTACTCTCAAGGCAAAATTTATGTTCTTTTAAGAGATTTAAATAGTGAGATAGCATTGTCGGGAATCAAATAATGGTTTTAGGTGTTCTAGATTTTAGGAAAGTGTTTATTACCACAAATGAACTTATTTCTCAATAAATATGTGTATCTCATTAATAATGTAACAAAATATTTATGTAATTAAAGGCAGTAGATATTTAAAAGAAAGCAGTAGATACTGATCGAGTTTTAAATGGGAAGACCAAATTTAAAGAGATGTTTAAATTTTTGATAATTTTTTATGTTTAAAGTCTAGACACAGTGTATATTATGTAAAAGAGAGCACCTATTGTTCATTTCGTATGCATTAAAGTTATGCATTCTTAACTCTATAAAGTTTTTAACATTAAGCAAAGCTCATACTCTCAGAATATTTTGTTCTCAGATGTATGCATTTCAGATACATATACGTTGTGGTATAGCTTCAGATAATTGTTGTTCACTTAATGAGTTATAAAGTGATTACTGAAAAAATTTTACAACATACTAACATTTAAATAAACTTTAACTCTTTAAACTTGATTTCCTAGGTAATCAAAATCCAAACAATAGACAACATAAGAAATTATCTTATAAAACACAAACCTTTATTGGGGCTACGGATTTAGCTCAGCGGCATAAGCACCTGCTTGAGAAGCGTGAGGGCGAGTTCGATCCCCGGTACCCAAAAAAAAAAAAAAAGAAAGAAAGAAAGAAAACACAAACCTTTGTTTCTTAGTCTGGTTTCTGTAAGTTTAATGAAAAGCGTTTTAACATTTTAAGAAAACCTTATTTCTTTAGACATAGAGACCTCTTCAACCTTTTCATTTCAACCAACTTGATTATGTATACTATAAGAATTTCTTTAATGTGGGACACTCTTGAGAGTCTGGGGAAAAGCAGAGAAACCACCCATCAGTGGAGAAAACAAGCACACTGATTCAGGAATTCAGGCAGTTGATTTTTCAGCCACAGAGGGGTGTTCCATCTGGTAGCTTCTAGGCCCATAGGCCCCCACTTAAGAAAAAAATATTTAAATGACTTTTAAATATAAAATTATGTATTAGAAATTTAACTCAAGTTGAGGAAGCGATCCCATATATAATATTTTTAATATAATAAAAGCATAAACCAAATAAGTTATCTTATTTTATGTCTTAAGAAGCTAAGAATACTTGAATTTATATTTAGCAGCTAACGACTTAGGTATTAGGAACATTTATGAGCATTTATCCTTGTTATATCTATTTATGTACTCATTTTAACCGTTACTTTAGATTACTCATGAGACCCAAAGGAAAACATTATTAACATTCTTAACAATGTGTGTGTGTGTGTGTGTGTATCTTTAACCAAGGAAGAATTCGTAAGATATTGCAAACAGAAAACAATGGACATTGCTTTTGTAAAATAAATTTTTAAAAGATAAATATTATCTGGATTGGCTAACAAACTGAATGAAAGATGTCACCAACTTTAAGTGTATTTTTACTCTTACCTTCCCAATTTAAATAATTTTTTTCTTAGTTTTAGTAAAACTAAGAGTAGATAGTTATTCCTATAGTATAGTCAGAATTTCTCCTAGGGGTGATCAGTGAGTGCTGTTTTGTTCTTATATAAGTGGTAACAGTATTTGTGTTAATATTTTTTTTTTGGTACTGGGGATCGAACTCATGACCTCGTGTTTGCCAGGCAGGCACTCATGCCGCTGAGCTAAACCCCTGGCCCTTGTGTTAATATTTTAAGCCACTTTGAATGATTTTTTTTCTGTTAGTTAACATTTTAAGAGTCAGAAGAGGGAAAGAGAGAAGTGTAGATTAGTACATAGAATCTTTATTTTCCCTCATTATACAACCAAGTTTGGGACCTTGTCTTTTTAACTTACATTTAGAGGAATAGAGAAAAATCAACTTTCTAAAAAAATTTCCATCTTAAATTAGTCCCAAGTTCATAAAATACAACCTAAAGGTGACATTTTGGGAAAAGACGTTGAGCTATCCATAATCATTTGAGATGTAGAAGATGCCATAAGGATACAGAGAGAGAAAAGGAGAGATGCAGACAGACAGCAGAAAGAGACAGACAGAGGGACACACACACACACACACACACACACACACAGAGAGAGAGAGAGAGAGAGAGAGAGAATGAGAATCCCAAGAACAAATTTCTCAAGTGGAAGCCCCCTGTGTTAATCCAGTCAGAACTGCCCACAGAACTCTGCTCTGTGCTCCCAGGATCAGAACAGCCTAGGGACAGCTGTGCTCTGTGTGTCCCAGAGATGGAGCTGCAGAAAGTGGCAGTTCCACCTGTTTTCTGTCAGGACTTGTCCAGGCAACCCTGCTTATCATGCACAAATCTGTTGCTCATATCCACAACAAGGATCCTTTTTCCTGGGACATTGATGTTCCCTCCAGCCTTCATTGACAGATCAGGAAAGCAGGAAAAACAAGTTGTGCACAAAAGTTGGGTACAATTATATTACAATTATACTACAAAGCCACTATAAGAAAATCAGCATGGTACCAGCAAAAAACAGACCTGAGGATCAATGGAATAGGACACAACTACAGGCACACTTGGCTACCTTATCTTTGACAAAGGGGCCAGACATGTTCACTGGAGGAAAGACAGCCTCTTTAATACGTGTTGTTAGAAAAACTTGCTTTCTACATTCTGAAAACTTAAACTAGACCCATGCTTATCACAATGCACTAAACTAAAGTCAAAATGGATCAAAGATCTAAATATTAAGACAGAAGCACTAAACCTACTGGAAGAAAAAGAAGAAATCTAGAAGACATAGTAGTACATTGAGAGTTCATGAACAAAAACCAAATTGCACAGGAAGTACTTCAAAGAGTCAACAACTGGGATCTTGTCTTATTAAAAAGTTTATGCACATCAAAAGAAATCACCAACAACTGGGTGAGGTGGTGCACGCCTTTAATCCCAGCACTTGCGGGGCTGAGGTAGGTGGAG
>RJWM01027052.1:0-27261 GCA_004363535.1 Dasyprocta punctata | reverse complement strand
GGAAGTCACTGCCAATGTTAACATGAGCTCTTAGAATAGGAAATCTCCAGACCCAACTGAGTGGACATCGGGGCAAGAAATCAACAGATTCCAAATGACATTAAATTCAGTTGCCTGGATGCTTATGGGCTGGAAAATGCATTATTCAGAAAGAGGGTGCCAAGCAAAGATAATGGAATAAAAGAAATCTTTTTTTTTTCTGAAGCACTTCATTATGTTCTTTGCAAGCAGGGCCAGGGGCATATTCAGCACCATTTTGACATCTGTCTCTAGGAAAAAGTTAATCTAGAGTTCAAGTGCACTGTGTAGACACTAGAGGGTCTCTGAGACCCAGTGACTGGTAATGATCTTTTTCCCTCTTTTATGAGGATGTCATTTATAGAAGCTGTCACTTCTAAAAAGAAGAATGCATCTGAAAATAGGAATTCCCAACTTGATTTTGTGGGCACTGAAAAGAAAAGGAAAAGGAGTACTACCTTTGTGATTATAAAACTCTAGAGTATCTATGATAAGCACTCAGGCTCCAAAATCAGAGCCAGTTTCTCAAATCCAAGCCATCAGTGTGACTGAGAATACCATGTTGGAATCTTTTAGAGTTGGGAGCAACTTGAATTTACCTAATTTTCCATTGGAGGAAATGTGAAATGTAAACCCTCGAGAGTCTATGGGTTGACTGTTTTTTCCACATTGCCATCCTTTCGATTTAGGACTGACATAGCACAGAAGCCACTAGTTCTCAGCGAAAGTTCTGCTCTTGCACAACCTACATTCAAATCCCAGTTCTATCACTTACTAACCACCTGTCTTTAGGCAAATTAATCTCTTTGTGCCTTGATTCAAAAAGGAGATAATAATGGCATCTCACTCCTGGGAATTGATCAAAAACTTTCAGGAGCTTACAAGTAAAAAAAAAAAAATGCTTACCAAAGTCTGTTAGGGCTGTTGCTATTAATCATGTTCAATAAAGTATAACAGCATTTCTGCAGTATCAAAGAAAAATGTGGCAAGGATATAGTGAATAGCATAAGGTTACTCACAATAGAAAACGTCCTTTAGGTCAGAGAACAACGGCTAATTTTGTGCTGTGATTTGTTACTCTTAGGAAATTTTGTCATGATGAGGCTACTTTACAATGAAAACTTCCCTCAAACCCCAACAGCTGGAGGGTGGGAATTCTCAGCCAATTCCCCAGGACAGACAGAACACCAGGGACAGGGGACTTCCCAAGTTCCAACAACCTTAGCCTCCCACATTTTATTACAATACTGGTTGCTTTTGTTTTGAGTCACTCTTACTCATTCCTTTGCACTGTGGCCATTTTATCTGGGAAGCTTGGGATTACTTGGGACAAAATCCTACCAAGAAAATTCTTCCTGATATTGAGTTCCTTCATCCTAATAATAATAATTGCCATGGGAATTCCCATGGGAAAAGTATGGTCTGCAGAAGTCTAAGCCCTGTAACAGCTCCTTAAATAGTGATATGCCTATTCCCTTTGTCCTTCTCTGCCCTGCTGGCTGTCCACCCCTCTGACTTCTCTTAGGGTGGTTCCTGGAAACGGTGCCAGGTATCATATACACAACACGAAGGCAAATCTTCACAGTAATATTGAAAGGTGTATATCATGGAATGGGTGGAGAAATAATTCTGGACCATGTGCCTTTAATAAACCAGAGCTGGGACATGAACACTCAGCCATGTGGTTCCAGTGTCATCTGGCTCTCAATGGTCCCCATCCACCCATCCTGAAAGTTCTATGAATTACTGAATGTGCTGAGAATTCTTAGTCACTCTTCTGAAGCAGGGAAAGGCAAGGATGAGGGATTTACTTGGTAGCACAGCATGAAGCTGGACTTGGCTATTTTTCTCCTCATAAATTGCAGGCAGTGGAATTACACACCCCATGTCCCCCATCACCACCACCAAGCTGTTCTTGTGGTGTCTACATTTAAGGAAAGTTGGCTCAGTGGCCAGAGATTTACATGTGTATCACCAACCACATCCTTTGCACAGTGAAAACTGTTGTTAACATAAAATAAACCCTAAGTAGATAAAATTAAATAAAAATTCCAGCACAAACTCAATCACATAGTCCATTCTCTTATCTCTAAATTCCCAACTCATTGTGCAAACTTCACAGTAGTGCTGTTCTACTTTATTGAACGTCATTAATAGTAACAATCCTAACAGCTACCTTTATGGACAGGTGACTATGTGCCAGACAATGCCTTCAACTACCCCAAATTGTGTGATAATTGTGCTTATCATACAGATGAGGAAACTGAGGCACCTCTATAGTGCACACATTATAAGTGATTGGAAGAATTCAACAAATTAACATTTGCAGCCCCATAGTATAGTATAGTATAGTATAGTATAGTATAGTATAGTATAGTATAGTATAGTATTAGTTGAGGCAGCATGTATAATGGTTAAAAACACAGACCCCAGCTGGGGATTTAGCTCAGAGGCACAAGAGCTTGCCTGGCAAGTGCAAGGTCATGAGTCTGATCCCCGGTACAAAAAAACAAAACACAAAAAACAAAAAAAAAAAACCAGACCTCTTCATTTTCCCCATTTCTAAAATACAGAACCCAATCCTTATTTTCCAGGGCTGTTTTTAAGATCACAAGTTAAGAACCTCAATCTGTGGAGTCATACATCAGTACTTTGAAAGTTCAATTTTAAGAATTAGTTGAGATACTGTATGTGACCTATTCTCTGAGCCTCAGTTCCTCCTGTACTAGATTTCCTACAGCCCCTAGGAAAACTTGTGATTCTTACTCATGTTTTTTGTATTAAACGTGAAGCCTTTTTCTTTTCTCTGTGTGCTTGCTTAGTTGTCAAACTGAGCTCAAATGCATATGGGATATTCATTAAATCTTTTGGAATGGTTATAAGAAAAGATGAGAAATTGGTAATGCTAAAAAATATCTCTGAAATAAAAGGAATAAGGATGGGAAGGAAGATATTATTATTTGCAGATGATATGATACTCTACATAGAAGACCACCAAAATGCCATTGAAAGACTTCTAGATGTAATAACCAAATTCAGCAATGTAGCTGAATACAAGGTCAACACTCAAAAATCAATCAATTATTGTACACAAACAACAAACTCACTGAGAGAGAAATAAGGTAAACCACACCCTTTACTATAACATCCAAAAAAATGAAATACGATCAATCTAACAAAGGAACTAAAAGATCTATACAGTGAAAATTACATTACTCTGAAAAAGAAAATCGAAGAGAATTTCAGAAAATGGAAAGATATTCCCTGTTCATGGATAGGAAGAACAAACATTGTGAAAATGGCCATTATCCCAAAATTGTTATACAGATATAATGCAATTTCAATCAAAACATCACTTGCATACCTCACAAAGTCAGAGAAATCATCCCTAAAATTCATCTGGAAACAGAAGAGGCTTAGAATAGCAAAGGCAATTCTGGGCAACAAAGGTAAGGTATCACAATCCCCAACTTGAAATTATATTACAAAGCTACTGTGATAAAATCAGCATGGTACTGAAATCAAAACAGATCTGAAGATCAATGGAATAGATTAGAAGATACAGTCACAACTACAAACACACTCAGCCACCTCATCTTTGACAAAGGGGCCAAACATGTACATTGGAAGAAAGACAGCCTCTTTAATAAGTGGTGCTGGAAAAACGGCTTTCCACATGCCAAAAACTAAAACTAGATCCATGTCTATCACCATGCACTAAAATAAAATCAAAATGCATCAAAGACCTAAACATTAAAACAGAAACACTAAATTTGCTGGAAGCAAAGTAGGTAAAAATCTTGACAACATGGGAGTAGGCAGAGAGTTCATGAAAAAAATCAAACTGCACGGAAATACTTCCCAGATTCAACAACTGGGATCTTGTCTTATTAAAAACTTTTTGCACATCAAAGGAAATCTCCAACAGAGTGAAAAGAAAACCCATGAATTGGGAAAATATCTCAGACAACTGTCCCTCAGACAAAGGACTTCTATCTAAAACATATAAAGAATTTTTAAAAATCAGGCCCCTAAAATTCAAGGACCCAATCCAAAAATGAGCATGTGAGATGAATTTCTTAGAGGAAGAAATACAAATGGCAAATAAATATATGAAAAAATGTTCAACATCAATGGTCATTTGGGAAATGCAAATTAAAACAACACTGAGATTCCATCTCACCCCAGAAAGAATGGCCAAGATCAAGAAATCAACCAATAACAAGTGCTGGAGGGGCTGTGTGGAGAAAGGAACTTTTCTCCACTGTTGGTGGGAATGTAGACTGGTGCAACCACTGTGGAAATCAGTATGGAGATTCCTCAAGAAGCTAGGATTAGACATTCCATTTGACCCAGCTATCCCACTTCTGGGCATTTTGCCAGAAGAATTGAAAACATCATACCACAGTGACATATGTGCACCCATGTTTATAGCAACACAATTTGTAATAGCCAAATCTTGGAAACAACCCAAGTGCCCATCAATCAAGAAATGCATAAAAAAGATGTGGTATTTTTATATACAATGGAATACTACTCAGCTATCAAGAAAGATTGCATCGAGGCTTTTATAAGTAAATGGCCATGACTTGAGACCATACTCATAAGTGAAATAAATCAAACTCACATGTATAAACACCGTATTGTCTCCCCAGTGTAAGAAACTGAAACAGTGTATATGATCCAAAATCTACAATAAATACTGGGTAAGGGTAAGAAACTGCTAAAAGAGGAAAAGTAATTGGGATAGGGGAAAGGAGGAAAGAAGGAAGGCAAAAGGAAAAAGACATAAATTTGTATATATGTATACATAAGATAGCTAAAATGACTATACTATTAAATGTATTCGTTATTGGAAAAGAACAGTTAATACTTATATGATTAGATCAATTTTACATGTCTATATCTGTTCATCTAAGCAACCCTTTTGAAGATAACCATATGCAATATTACAACCATTGTCAAATTCCTATCATCTTGTTTTGTAAACCTATACTGTTATTGTATTGGATTTGTTGTTGTTTGTCTCTTTTGTTTTTTGTTTTTCTATTCTGTGTCTTTTTTCTCTTAAATTAAAAAAAAAAATCTCTGAGCTGGTTAAATGGCCCAGGGCCAAGACAGTCAAGCAAGGATCTGAAGTAGATGTACCAGTGCAGCCTCAGCCTGTAGACCATATAAACAGCATGACTAGTGGCAACTTCTAGTATTACTACAAGTACTAGTTAATCCCTAAATTTGGACTTTTCACTAATTTCAGCATGTAGACAAATTAGATATGAGTGGACCTCAACTCTTAGGACAAGGAGACCCTAAACCATGAAAGTCCTCCCGAGAACAAACTGTCAAATAAACAGTGAGCCAACAAGACAAAAGATTATTACCAGAATTTCTAAAATAGAGGTTGACAGTGTTGTCTAGGGTTTGACATACAGGAGAGAAGGGCTAGTGCATTAATTTGAATTCAGCAGACATTTTCTGGACTTAATGTCCAATGGAGAAGGGAAAACACCAACAATGATTTTAATATCTTCCTTTGAGTCAAAGTCAGAAAGAAAAGTTGAAGTAAGTTGAAAGAGATTGGCTATGGAATAGAGATTTGGTCTCTACCTCTAGCACCCATGGCCATGAGACCTAAATTTATTACGTAGATGTTCTGAGTCTCACTTTATTATTCTGTGAAATTGGGACAGTGACTATCCCTTTGCTTTGGGATTGCTGGACATGTTCAAAGCATTACCTATAAAGAGTCCACCATTTCAGTGATAAAAATAAGTGGATTTTAATGTCTCTCTAGTTCTTTCCTCACAATAAATCTCTTGGGCCTTGGCTGTCCCAATTTTAGAATTTTGTTTCTTCTGCAAACATATTATTCAGAATGTAACTCACCTACCCCCGTATTTACTGATATCACAGAATCTAAGTGTGGAAAGTAAACACTAATTATACAGCCCAAAGGTCACAAACTCAAATGTCTTAAAGAGCCAAGCTGTGGTGGCAGGTGACGCTAACCAGGTGTAAGTAATAATGAGCAGAGGAGAATGTGGTGAATTGAAAAGCAATTGTCTTACAAGATACTACAATTCTGTTTTTACAGTATATTTCAAGGCAGACAGAGTAAGGTTCTGACCTGCTTCAGCTCATGAACTACCAATTCTGAATCTTTTTCTCATTTACTGATGAGGAAATTGAGACACTGGGAGTAGGGAGAGAACATAAGAACTCCAGTAGCTGCCTCAGTTCACTTTAATGAAAGACAGAAACTGCCTTCTGGTGTAACTGAAGCTCCTACTTGGAACAATGCAATTGAAATGAAGATTTTGAAGAGCTTTATTTCATGTTAAAATGTCAATAAGACTTTGGATGATTTGAAGAATGATGCTTTCAATGACTCTACATATACACAAGGAGCTGAAGAGTTGGCCTGAGTAGTAGATGAGATATTTAGATTTATGGAGAAGTAATAAATTTTAATGGTCTCCTGGAAGACTGTATGCTCTGAATTTTTTATACTAATGAATACATATGATAAATAGCTTTAGTAAAAACAAAAATATGTGCTATTTGTAATAAAATGTTATAGGTTATATTGAGGCATCTCTTTATTTCATTATTTCATCACTTCTGCCCTCACTCCCCGGAGTGTTGAAAAGCATATTTTAATGAAAGAAAAACTGGATTCAGGATCAGCTTACATCAGCCCTGTCCCAGCCCTATCAGCTCATGACTCCTGGTGTATCCTTGGACAATCAGCAATGCTCCCTGGAACCTGAGTTTCCTCATCTATTACAAGGGCATAGAAATAAGCATCTTGTCTACATCACAGGATTGTTAACAGTCAAGTAGAGCCAATTGCCATGTGTAATACAAACAGAAGGGATTCCTATGAGCCTGCTTCTTTCCTGCCACAATTTTTCCCCCTTGAAAGTTGCCAATAATTCCTCTTCCGTTCCTTCCTTCATTATATGTCTTCCAGGGCAACTGAAATTCAAGTAGCCTCTGTCAAATGGAGTGAGTGAGGAAGGGGATCAGGGAAGAAGGTTGGTTCTACGCCCCCTATCCTAACTTTACTCACCTTACAGTCACAATCTGACCTCCGTCCAGAACAACGCCATTCATTTGGGCTATAAAAATGGCGGCCACGGCTTCATAAAGGGCTGTGCCATCCATGTTAATGGTTGCTCCAACTGGGAGGACAAATCTTGTCACGCGCTTGTCAATCCCCAGATTTTCTTCCAGACAACGGAAGGTGACAGGCAAAGTTCCAGCACTAGAGAGAGAAGGAGAGAAAGAGAGAGAGAGAGAGAGAGAGAGAGAAGAGAGAGAGTGTTATGTCTGTTTTGGAGAAGCAGGATAAAGCACAAAATGGAATAACACTGACAAGTTTTTGTTCTTTTGTTCCAGTCAGGCAATGTTGCATGCAATGAAGCAGTATTCAGCCAAATTAAAATCCAGTGAGTTAGATGCTCAAATTCAATCTTATTAAGATGATAACAGGCAGAAAAAACATTTTCATTGGTCTTGACTTTTGTGAAAAACCCGGAGCTTTGAGTTCTCTTCTTATTTGGGTTACTATTGTCATCTTGGATTAAATATTGAAACATATCTGAATACCCACATGAATTGGGCTGCAAAAGCCAATAGTGTGTCAGAAAAGGATCCGCAGTCAGCAGTAAAATGGAATGAAGAATTTTTGAACGACCAATAACTTCTTGCTACAAATGTGGTCGCCAACAAAATGATGACATGGATTGCATCTGGCCCCTAGGAATTGCCGTGAGCTGGGCCTGCTGATTTGGAGAATGAGGGTAAACATGCCAAGTATCCTTAGCAAGTAACCTGCCCAATTCACTGAGGAAATTCACAAGCAGTTGAAATCCTGGATATAGAACCATTGCCAGCTCTAAGTCTCTACAATGATATGGTGCAGAAAAACATGTCATCTGTAGCTAATGAAAGACACAGTATGGGCTGAGGATTAAGCCACATGACCCACCCTCAAAGGCTAGAATTCCTGACTTGTTCACATGTCTTCTAAAATAGGAGACCTGTAAGAACAAGGGCTGCTGAGAGTCAGAATATTATCTCCTTGTGGACAGAGGTGCATAGGAAGTTGAGTAGATTTGCTTCAAAGTTTAAGTAAGATAAAAAAACAATACAGCACTCTCAGATAACATGGAAGTGCCCTGTGGTACATTCTCTCTTGATTTTTTTGTAATCAAATCTTAGCCAGACAAATGGGAAAACTTCATTGCAGACAGCATTTGGAGGTTTTTCTTTCTTGCACTTATAGCCTTAGTGATAGTTACCAAGTTCTACTAGTTGGGTGCTGGGGATGGGGGCTTCAACCAGGCTGGGCACAGATACAAAGTTCCCAGTTTCTCAAAGTGAAAAAAAAAAAAACAAGTGAAATGCAGCTAAGTGAAATGCAAATTCCAGGGTTTACTCAGAACCAAGAAGTTCAGAGCTCTAAAATTGGAGATGCCTAAACCTACATCATAAACTGACCTGCGAAGCCCTGCTATCCTTAGGGGAGCCCGAGTCATCCTACCAGAACAGTCTTTGTGATCACAGGTCAGGAGTCTGTGCAATGCCTCTTTGTTGCACTTGGGGTGATGAAATGAATATTTGGGAGCATCTCATAAGTAAAACTTTGTAAGCCTAACTGAAAAGCTGGGATACATTTGCATGTAGGTGGTGCTGCTGGACCTGGCTTGCTGTCCCAGCTGTTTTAATAAGAAGTTAGTGTCTCTTTATTCCTCTCATCCCTTCCACTCACCCTTTTCTGGGACTCTTTGAAAGGGTTGGCAGGGCACTATGACTAGCCTAAAATCTTCATTTGTATGGCTCAAAGCATACTTCTGGGATCACTGAAATACATTAATTTTTATTACTGCACTCATTTTTCTGCTATGTCTTCAAAAAGTCTTTAGACAATTACAGAGACTGGGAAAAATGATTAGCAAGGTTTGAAAATGATGTCTATTTCTGTATTAGATCGATGTTTTATTTGTGTCTTACAAATTTGCATTACCCACTCAACCCAAATTGGATTCAAGAGTATCAATGCTTTCCTGTGTTGACAGGCTAAAACTCTGGCATGGCTTTTTGGCTCCTGCCTCAAAGGCCATATGACTGTCTTCAAATGTTGCTAATAATAATGTCAGATACTTGAGATTCTTCTCTTCCAGATTAGTTTTAACACCATGTACTGAAGTCAGAGGGATGCAGAGAGGTATGTCCTGGGCCACACCCCTCCATCCATCCTTGACACCAGTCTCTGTTCCCACTGAGAGGAGCCAATCAACCACCTTGGACACCCTCAGTTATATGAGGTCCAAAGAGGAAGAAATGGTACTTGGTAGGATAACCTAGGCTTTGCAATTTTCCCCCTGTGACCTTAAGTTTTGCATTTTTTTTCCCATTATGGCAAAGTATTCCCTAGCTTATTCTTGGTTCTTGGTATGTAATTCCTGTCACATTTTTTTTTAAAGAAAACTTTACATCAAGACAAAAACCGTATTTTAAGTGCAGATTAAAATTGTATTCTTTTCAAATGCTATACAGAATAAGGGAAGTAATATTTCTAACATTTTCAGCATGTACTAAATAACACAGGCATTTGTCTTTGATTTAGGTACCAAGATGTACCATCCACATCCCTTAAGGGCTTACAATGTCTTAAAAATATACTATGATAAGGGTCTAATCATTCAAAAGCACATCATAATATTACTGAAATATTTTAAAGATCAAAATCACAAAGATACTAGAAGAAAATATAAACTAATATTTTGTAGTTATGGGTGGAAACAATATACCTGAGTAAAACTAAAATGCTCAACACAAAGGAAAATATTCACAGCCCTGACAAAATACAAATTATAAACCTCTAGTGGCAAAAGTACTTTAAATGTTGTTATATGTAAAACTGTATGCAAAAATACTTAGACTCAAAATGTTAATTAGAATATAAATTATGTTTACTGGTTATAATTGTGTAAAAATTTAGGTTTCAACACTGAAAAAATCAAACATGTAATTAATTACAGTTTAACATTAAGAAGTTCTTTTTTCTATAAAATACTGGTGTTTGTAATAAAAAATAAAAGATTAATTGGCAAAACAAAAAGTACTTTAAATGTTTAAGACAAATATCAAATGGAGAACTGTGGACATATTTTGCAATGTGTGACATATTGAGTTAATATTCTTATATATAAAGAGGATTTTATGTATGTACCTGATATTACTATTACCAACATTTGAAGATGGTCATAGGCCTTTGAGGCAGGAACCAATCAGGAAAAGATGAATGCCCCAAAGGAAAATAAGCTAATTCATATATAATTCAAGGGGAAAGAATAATCAATAAGAGTACAAAAATATGTTTTCCCTCATTAGTAATCACGAATGTACAAATTCACTAACTTTTTTACCAGTATGATTGGAATGCACTGACGTAAGTGACATATGTCCAGAATATCTAGCCCTGGTGAGTGGGTGGGGAAGGGCTCACTCTCAACCCAAAGGGAACATGAAATAATGTGCTTTCCTAAATTGCGATCTGATGATACATTTCAAAACTGTGCATACCATTTTACTAAAAAATTCCGCTTCTAGAAGTGTATCTTGAGAAAATCATCAGACAACTTTGCAGAGATGTATCTACAAGGATGTTTGTCACAGTTCTGCTTTTAACAGACACACTTTAAATGTGTACTTCTAAATGGGTGGAGTGAGGTAGATTTCGTATCATAATACCTACAGTGTACCATTATGATTTACAAAATAATAGCAAAGGTTTGTATTAGTAGACATAATATAATTTCTTTTCATTAAATGGTGAAAAAAGTACACAGTAAAAACTGGAAAGACACATAAAGATTAAATAAAAGGTTACTATCAATTACCATTTGGTGACACAGTAACTAACTGGTGATGTCCACCGTCCTCTTCAAAATCCTATCCACTTTCAACTTTATCACAATGAGCAAGTACCATGTTATAATCAGAAAACAAAAATACAAGTAAACAAGATTGTTTTCGTTTTTGAAAAACAAAGATTTACTTTTTCCTCTGGGATTTTATAAATAGAGATAGTTAGGCATAGAAAGACCCATGGAATCCAAAAGGAAAAGGGAAATATCAAAGTGTTTTTCTTTATCTGGGGAAACAGGATGCTAAATGTGGGTTCTCAAGATTGTGTGTTTTTTGACTTTTTTTTTTTCTGAAAGCCCATGTTTTATAAGTACTGACTTCTCATTGCTTTGCAAGATGAAAGTCATGATTTGGCTTCCCAGTTGTTCACTGCTGCTGGTCTCCTAGGTCACCTAAAGAAAACCAGAGTGATTGCTCAGTAGCCTGGAAACAGCAGGCCACACTGTCACTGTCATGAAGGGCCAGCTCCCTACCACCTGTCTTGTGTTTTATGACCCAAGGACATAAGGGCAAAAATAAAACTTCTGATGAATGAACAAGACTCTTTTGTTCTTTGAGCTTCTAACTCATTGGGCATTGCTTGTGTATTTCTTTTTCTTTGTTTTAATTTTGCTAATTTTAGCCCATTAAAAATTATTAGCAGGAATGTGGTGGGGCACACTTATAATCCCAGAACTCTGGGAGACTGAGGCAGAATGATTCCAAATTTGAGACCAGCCAGAACAACTTAGCAAGACCCTATTTTAAAACAAAAAATAAAAAAGGAGTTGGGATGTAGTTCAGTGTGCAGGCCTTGGGTTTAATCCCCAGGACTGCAAGCTAATTTTCTTTGCATGTATCTCAGGTTCTTGTTAGCTTCCTAATCACCGAAACTAGGTTATGAAGGAGGAACTGGGTCTCTCTTAAGGTCAAGTGAAATAAGCTTGATTAAAATTAAACTGGGACAGAATGATTCATTAGAAGTTCATGCCAAGGTCAAAGACTTGGCTGACTTCTACTTGTTTAAAAAATCTCACTTAACATAGGCACCCTGTAAAAGCTGGTTCTCCTACTTTTGAAAAATTAATTGCCAGAATCTCAATAGAGTGATAATTGGTAACAATATTTTCCCAGTCACAGGTGGGATGTTAATTGCACAACCTCCTGTTGTACTGTTTTGGAAAAAAAATTTAAAGCTAAACTAAATAAATAGTTTATGTACTAAGTTAAACATGCAAATTAATAGCATGCATTCATTTAAAAATGTAATGTAAGGTCATATTTCCAACACAGTTGCATACCAGCAAAAATGCTCATCAGTGGGCTCAGAAGTTCCTAGAAGAAGCCAAAAAATTCACCTTTTCAATAAGATTTTAATAATATGTGAACACTGTTCTCACTGAACATTGTGATAGGAAAATTTTGAATAGCAAAAGTACATGCAGGGAGAAAGGTGATTCTTCTGTACTCTCTACCTGGAAGCAGTGCCCAAGGCAGTAATCCAAGCTTGGAAAATGCCAGCAAAAAAGGAGAAAGGGTTTTTCCTGGTCACTACGAAGTAAATCAAAGGGAGAAAGATGCCCCCATGGATGATGAGACCCACGATCACGGTTATCATGTACATTCCCAGTTGCCTAGCAACCACTTCCAAGTCCTTGATTGCAATGATCTTTCCGCAAATGAGGCAGGCGATACCCAGGGGAGAGTACCTGAAAAACACAAAAGAAAAAGAAAAACAGTATTGAAAGGATCATTATGGGTTTCAGAACTTAAATCTGAGCCTTTCGAGGTTCTGCACCCTGAAGGAAACCCTTTATTTTCTGCATAAAGTGAGTTTTGCTGAGAAAGGATCGCGAGATTCAATAGATTCAATAGACCTAACTGTGCTAACTGAAGTCTGTTTAATGGATCTATGACGCCTGCTCTGATGAAAAATCCAAAGGTTAACTTTGTTTTTCAGGTGAGTTTTAGGACAAAGGAGACACACCTTACCATCTTTTAGCTTTATCATCTTTCAGGTAACCAACAGGTTAAAAGTTGATAGACATGGGCTATGTCTTTGCGACTCTTGTTTGATTTCTGTGCTCTTTGGTTCCTTCCTAGAAATTTGGGAATAACTTCTGGGGCTTTTTGGAAATTTATAAAGTGTGGGGGTGTAAATTCGCACCGTTTGTGCCTTGGAAGGCAGGGAATATATAAAAATGAGAGAGGGAAAGGGAATGAGAGAGAGAAAGAGAGAGCAAGTTGCCAAGACAAGAAAACCATCTGAGCCAAAGAGTGCATTTAGAGAAATATAGTTTTATGACTTCTAAGCCTGAAAGTATTTTTGCACCACATTAACAGTAACTCTGGCCGTCATTCATTGTACTTCAATGTGGGAGAGCCCCATACTCAGCTTCGCTTATTTCTTACCACAACCCTAAAATCTAGGCATCCTTATTTTGATTTGGAAAACGAAAAACTATACTTTGGAAAAGCTGAATCATTAACCCAAGGCCACCAAACCAGGAAGCAAGAGAACAATCATAGGTTTGTGAAACTCCACAGCTGGGGGATTTTCCTCAACCAACCCAAATCCTTTCCCTTTGGTGAGCAATCATAGCTCTTTGTAGATAAGGAAACAATTCGTCATATGACAATTTATTCCATATAAAATTATTTTATATTTCTATATTATCTTTATTTTATAGACAGCTGGAAACTACTTTGACTTTCGCACTTGGGAAAGCTAACCGTTTTCTCTCTCACCTTGAGTTTACTCTTTGCAATTCTGGCCACGTCTTTTTTTTTTAATCCAAGTGGTATTGTTGGGGCCTGAATTTGTTCATGCTGTGACAGTTACTGACTGAAATAAAAATATTTTGGAGAAGATTGCTACCTTATTAAAAAAATTATAAGCATATTTGTAAGAAAGACTATGGAGAAAATAAATTTTCCTAGATAAGGCTACAGGAGTAAGAGAGTCAAGAAAGAAAGAAATATTATCTAGATAGACTTTTTTTTTCAATTATTCCTGGATAAAGCTGTGAAAAGCTGTTGAAAATCATACATACAACTACAGGACACTCTGCTTTCCCAACCACTTACAGTGTAATCCCTTGCTTAGTGGCTTATTCCCATTTTATAGACATGGATGTCAAGTCTTGGAGAGGCTGACTTCATCCTCACCACATTGCTAGGAAGATTAAACTTCTGAACATGCGCATGTGCACACTGTTAAAAATCTCTCCCTGTTCCTGTCAGTACCATTAGCTCCCTGACTCCTGACAAAATGATTCTGGGTAGGTTCTATTTTCACACATAGATCCCATGTCCTCTCATTATCCCTGCTGAATGAGTCAAGTCTGAGTTAATGAGCTGCCCGACAGCAGATGTCTTTATGAGCAAGGTGGTCTCTCAAGAGGAACCTTACCCTGAAAGAACTGATTTGAAACTGACAATGAAAAGTTATTTCATTAGCATAGTTACTCTTTCCCCGTGAGCATGGAGCCCGATCATCACTTGTCTCCTAGGGGTGCAGCTTGGCTCTGTTTGAAAATTGCTTCCTTAGACATTAAAGAGCTTGAAACAGACCTTCTGAGATGTCATTAAACTCTTCTCTTCCCCAGAGTTTTACATTTTCTTGGTGTCCCATAGTCACAACATCTCATAAATAAAAAGAATTGTCTCAGGGGCCAGTACTTTGTCCCTGAGATGGCAAATCACTGAGTACAATGCCCCTTCCTGTGATGCCAGAAAGCATTTATCGTCATAAACCAAGAGATCAGTTCTTACCCAAACACCCGTCACCCTTTAAAGATGTCTAGAAAAACATAGATATCCGCTGTTTTGGGTGCCGTTCAATTTCCCTCCTTTTCTGGGTCAAGAAATTTGTGGAATGGAAAGAAAATATTTACAAGGCTCTTTGCCAAGGAGACTAGTTACCCTGGAGAATGCATTTGAGCCCAAGCCAAATGGACTACACAGAGGCAAGAGTTTACCTTCAGAGCACGCAGCTTGCTGGGAAAAGCATGAACTTCCACCATAAATGGAGAGTGTTAGTCGAAGGCCTGAAGGTGAACTTTGGGGTTAATAAATACTGAATGCAGTAGCTTGTGCACTTTGGTCTCCAGGACCAGGGTAAGCATTAATAATCACAAGGAAAGAGACTTCATTTCCATGATACTTTTTAGAGCCATGAGTTCCCTGTAATTGTTTTGAAACCAAGAAACAAGTCTCTACTCAGAAGCTGGGGCCTTGGAGTTCCTGGGCTTCCATATCAAAGAATTATCTCACTGCAAATAACATTCCATGGGAAAGAAAGGGCAAATGCTCAAGATCTACAATGTCTGAAATGAAGCAAGCAAAGAAAGCCACAAATCAAAATGCATAGAGGCTCAAGGGTCTACTGAGAATACTAAAATCAAGTGATCCCCAGGAATTGATCCTCCTGTAACTGTTTCTAAGATATGACTGCTGATTGAGCTAGGAGGAGGGAATGACTTCTATGCTGCCTTAAAATGATCATATTCTCACTCACACACTGTTTTCAGGGCCACTACTCAACCATGACTGGCCTGTCTGAGGCTTTTTTCATGCTTTTAAGTCATCCATTCTAGCCTCCATTCAGCTTCTGTCAGCCTAAAAGTTTCACCAACATGCTCCCTCCATCTCCACCAGGACTATTCTTTATTCCACAAAGTCATCTACAGCACTCAGCATACCCTGAACTCAATTCATGTGGTATTTACTCATGGACCAACTGCATCAGAATCACCCTGGCTGTCTGTTAGCAATGTGTCTTCCCCGGATCCACTACCTACGGCTGGCCTTAGGACTTTTGTATTTTAAATGTGCTTTCAGGTGATCTGATGAACTTGGAAACCGACATTTCAAGATTAAAAATCTTATCTTCAGATGATGAGATGCAGATTAGCTATTAGAAATCATTTAGTTTAACTCCAGTTTACTCAAGACCTTTGAGGTTAAGGGTAAAGGCTTGGGACAAGATGGTAGGACAGACCATGGGGTAGGAATGTTCTCAGTCCTGCCCTAAAGCCACTGTGGTTCCTATCGTTTCCAATAGCAATGCTGAGTTTGCCAATCTGGGATGGATCCCATGAGAAACTCAAAACTGGAAGAAATCATCAATAAAGAGTTAGACACACATCCCGAGAGTTGTCTAAAGGCACTGTCTGCATTCAGGTACAGGAATTAACCAGACCATTTCTCCCAATTCTGCCTACCCAAAGTGTGATTTTTGTTGATAGTTACCAAGTGTAGATCCAAACTTTTACCAAAATAGAGTGAAAATCAGTTCACACAGCTTGCAAGCTTGTGACCCTCAGAGACTACATTTTGCAATTAAACTTCCACCCATCAGGTGGTGTGCAGGGTCCTCAGGGTTTCGCCTCCTGCCTATCTCTCCAACCCACCAGACTCAGGTTAACCAGATTTTTATTATGATCCTCAGAAAGCTCTGACTTCACAGCTTTTCCCCTGGGTATATTCACCCCTCAGTTCTTCACCAAGCTGCTTGCCACCCACTCTTCGTGTCTTCCTGCTGCCACCTTCCCACACAGCCCTGTCTGTCCCTACTGACACCACATCCCCCCGCCACTCCCAGCACTCTGCCCCAGGGCCCTGCTTTATCGTCTCCACAGGGCTTAGAGCTATCTGAATGCCTTTTTACTTCTAGTTTGCCAGCATTTTTTTTTTTTGGTCATCATAACCAAGTACTTGAGAAAATTAACTTAAGGGAGGAGAGGTTTCTTTTGGCTCAGTTTCAGATCATGTTTGGAGCAGGAGACTCCGAGGCAGAAACATTATGGCAGGAGGATGTGCCAGGGAAAAGCTGCTCATCTCATGCCCTCCAGGGACCAGAGAGAGGGGAAAGGGTCAGAGAGGAAGAGCCAGGGAGCAGATAGAGACCCCACGGTCATGCCCCTATCATCCATTCCCTTCACTGGGCCTGTTACCATCACCTCCCAATAGTATCAGCACATTATGATCTCACCTGCGGCTTAATTACTTGATGAAGTTAAAGCTCCCATGAGTCAGTCACCCCTCCAGGCCCTACTTCTGAACACAGCTGCCTTGGGGATCAAGCCCACAATAGCTGACTCTTTGGCGGGGGAGATTCTACATCATTAAGCCGTAAGGGCTTCCTTTTACTTTTTCCTCTCCCTTTTCATTAGAATGTAAGTTCCATGAAGGCAGGAACCCTCTGTCTTACTCATCATTATATAACCAGTGACTAAAATCATTATTGGCACAGCTATTGAAAGAATAGCTGGGTTGATAAAGATTCTTTGTTTGACCAAACTGTAGTCAGATTTCTCAACCTTCTGGGCCCATCTTCACACTTCCTCATCAAAACCGGTTTTAGCAAAGAACACTGCTGAGTCAGTTTAGCAAGAATCCCCAGCCTCAGTCTGATTACCCCCCGTATCTGATCAGGTTCCTCATCCTTGACCATACACAGGATGATGTCTGCTCACCATGGCCGGTGTCCTGCTAGAAACCTGTTAAGTCAGCTTACCCAGAAGCCTTTTTGCTCTTGATGACGACCAGTGTCCCTGAATAACAATTTCTGCTTTGCCAGTGTGGATCGATAGTTGGGTGGGGTGATAAACTGGCAGCAGTGTTTAGAAGTAGGGACAAAGATTTTATTTCTTATTTTATGTTTTTATAGTGGGGGAACTATGAAAAGTTTTGCTTTCTATTTAAGTTTTTCAGATTCCAAAAAATAAGTTAAAAAGAACTTCGAAAAAAATGAGGATATGAAAACCACTCCAAAATTAAGGGTTTTTCAGGCTTCTTAAAGAAGTTCACAAACATAGAGATACAGAGATAAGGATTAAATTGATGATGATAGTGCTACTAACAAGGCAACCACAGCAATGCCAACTCACAAAAGAGCTAAGGGAGTTTCTGACACAAAGAAAATGTTCCACGACTGTGATTCACAATCTAAATTGCTTCTCACAGCACCACTGGATTCTACAACCATCTCATTTTACGGATCTAGATATTGGGGTTTCAAATGTGTCTACTTTGCCTAAGGTCATACAGCTTGTTAAAAGAGGATGCTGGATCCTGTCCAGTTGGAAATCAGAAAGAAACTGAGTTAGGTACCACTTCTGCATAGCTCACAACACAGGGCAAGTCAACCTCTGTGTTGTCTCATTTGGAAAATGGGCTAACAAAAGTGTCTATTTTTGTTAGGTAATATTATGGAGAAAAAGTGACTTAACAGCTGCAAAATATTTGGGATAATATTAAGCATATAGCAGGAATTTGGCAAACTTTAGACATGTTATAATAATAATAACATCATTTCCTCAATAATAAATGGGCCAATACACCTACAGTAATAGAAAGAGTACTGAATATATATCAAAATTTGATAGTTCTAGGTTACAATTTAATAACTTACCTTCTCACTGTTAAACTTTCCTGTTACTGCTATTCTTACTACTACATACAAAAGAATACAAAACAAAACAAAAAACCCTGACTATTTCAGTTTTGAGCTTTCAGTTCAAGAGTGCTTGGCTTTATTAATGGAATATCATGCACATGATTATCAAATGTGAGGCAGCTAAAGAATGAAAGTAATACATAGAATTGGCACCTTCTGTCATATAACACGCTCCTGATCATGCGCCAGGGTGAGGCAACCCAACAGCTGTCAGGAATCAGTCCCTAGGTCTCATTTCTGCTTCACAATATCTCTTCATCCCCCAAGAGATGAGGCTACACCTTCGGAGTTCTGCTTCCAATGCATGGGAAATTCTTAATGCACACCACCCTCCACCCTTGGGGAGAAGGGAGGCTATACGTTTTCCCACGAACTCATCAGATTTTTGGATGATTACCTTTTGTAAAATTTGGCTCAGCAGAAATAATATAGGCGTGGATGAAGGAAAAACTTTGCACATATTAGTGTCATATTCAGAAATATGAACTACGTCTTCATAGCAGGAATGTACATTCTATGAGAAATTCTAGGAAATAAGGGCAGACCCTGATGCTTAACAGACATATTGTATTTTAGATATTATTATTTATTAAACTCAGCAGACTTGCACGGATCTGAAGGACTTAAAGGATATTTTGTATGGCATTACAATGTCATTTGAAATCTTCACAGAAACAAAATACAGTGGTGCCTCGGTTCACAAACAAGTCTCTCCACATTGCTGGCCACAAATCAAATTGGATGAAGACTGAGTCAAATTTCCCCATAAGGTCAACACTGTACCTAACCACTGGATTTGATTCCATTCTCATGCAATTTGGTTGGTAAATAGAATTGAGGAAAGAATTAAGTTCATGAACCGAGGTACCACTATATTCAGAAATCTAGCATTGCCTGGGAAGCTGGTTTTGGATTTCCTAGCCTCCAGAACTGTAAGCAGTACATTTCTTTTATTTATGATTTTATTTACTCAGACTATGGTATTTTGATACAACAGCCGAAACAGACTAAAACAATGCCTTTATTTAAAAGACTCCAGCGATCTGGCTTGTTCTCTTTCTACCATGTAAGGGTACTAAAAGGAGTTGGTTATCCATAGCCCAAAAGAGGCCCCTCAGCAGAACTCAAGCATACTAGACCTGGTCTGACTTCCAACCTTCAGAACTATGAGAAACAAATTCTGCTCTGTACAAAGCACCCAATTTATGGCCCTATATTATAACATCCTGCACTGAGTCAGATGTGTAAAATAACAAAACCCATTCTCAACTCATAGCAAACTGTGTCATACATCAGATGTAGCCTAACAGTCATCATCTGCTAACACCTGTTCTATGGGAAGCTGAAAAAAGGGGAGCTCTACTTCTTTCTCAAAATTTTCTGGAGAGCTATTTGACATTCCACACCCACTCTTGCCTGCGGGGAGGACTCCAGTATCCTTCAGGGACCTCAAGTTCTTCTCATACCCCACTATGATGAAGTAAGAACAAAAGCACTTACCACATGATCATGATCACTAACTTCATTACGATTTCATTCAGAATGTTGAAGAACTCCACCATCAGCTTGGCCTGCTCACCCATCTTCCCCATAGCGATGCCAAAGGCAATGAAAAACCCTATCAGACCTGTTGGGTGAATCACATCACACAGAAGGATAAATTATAAAGTATGTTTTCTTTTTCCTGACTCTACCATTCTTAACACATGGAGCAGTTCACGTGTTACTGCTAGTGAGCCTATAAATTAGGTAGGAATTAAAAGACAAAAGTGCTGTATTTCTTCGAGACTAGCCTGGGCTACAAAGTGAGTTCAAGGCCAACCTGAACTGCATAGTGAGACCCTGTCTCAACAAATAGGGCCAGGATTTAACTCAGTGGCTTAAGCGACTGCCTGGCAGGCGCGAGGTTATGAGTTTGATCCTCAGTACAAAAAAATAAATAAATAAATAAATAAACAAATAAAAAAAGAGTTGTATTTCACACTGAAAGTGTTTTCCCCTTGGATAACTGTGACTTTCTTTAACATTTTTTTTACATGACCAGGTTAAACTGCAAGTGTACCTGTGCTTCCTTGAAGAAAATTCATTCAATTTCATTCCAAACTAAAAGGTGTTCTCTTCTTTATGTCCTCACTTATGAAATTTTGTGAAAACACATGTAAGCATATTCCTTTAACAAAGAAAGGCTTGTTGGGACTTGGGGATTATCATACAAACTTTGGAGCCAAAATTGGAACTATGAGAAACAAATTCTGCTCTGTACAAACCACCCAATTTATGGTACCGTACTATAGCATCCTGCAAGGAGACAGATGTATAAAATAACAAAACCCATTGGAGCCAAAATTGGAACAGCAGAGACCAATTAGCCAATTGCTAAGGTGATTTTGCAGTGATCATGAATTAATACTTGGCCAAATGTTTCACTCTTGAAAATTCCTAAATGTGAAGTTGGTTTTTTGCTGCTGCACACCTAACATGAGAAGGAGGAGCAAAGTTGAAAAATGAAGAGGAAAACAGTAACAAATTAAAAATCAGTTTGGGAAAGTCCAATTTGTCTAGTTTTTAAAAATATAACCTGTTATTCATATTCAAAATTGCCATAACTCATATTCATTTCATAGTCAAAGTGGTTAGAATGTCCTTCTGCGTGTATGTCTCTGTCTGTCTCTGTCTCTGTCTCTGTCTCTGTCTCTGTCTCTCTCCTCTTTCTCTCTGTTATAAAGATTCACTGTCAGATTTTGCACCTTTTTAGCCCCAGCCCTCTTCTCCCTTCACTTGACATCCTGGTTAAGCCCTGCACCACTCCAGGGTAAACTGTAACCCGAGGTACAGTTCCTGTACTCAATATCAGCACTAAACTACACTAGGTCCTGGACTAAGTACAACACATGCCCTTGAGTCTTCTTATTTCTGTGTTAGCTTTTCCTCAACGCCCATACCTGAGGTCCTGGGAATGTGCCTTCAGTTCCCGCAAGAACAGGCCTGGCTTTTCTCCAAGAGATGCTCCCCCAGTACTCAAGCCAGTCCTTTCCATCATCCTCTTCAGTATCTTCCCCTGACCGACCCAGAAACTGGGGCTCACTATGTGGCTAACAGATATTCCCAGTACTGCCTGGAGGGTGTTTAAATTTCTGTTTGACAATTACTGTGTGTTCCCCTACTCCTGAGCCATTATTCCCTATTTGGGAAAACTACTACTGACTACTTACATGGATAATAAACCAGTACTGCTGTACCCTTGGCTATAAGACTTTGCTGGCCCACTAGATATTTCCTCTGACCTTGAAGCATGAGCCATCTTCTCTTCTCTTTTCCTGCATCCTCTTTCCCACAACTACCCTGTCCCAGGTTGGTAGGCGTAATTCTTAGTCCCCCATATTGTATCCAGTTTCCTATCATGTCCACCTATGCCTGGAGTCGACCTGTGTCAGATAAATTGCAGCATTATAATTTGATTATCTTAGAGAGGAACTCCTTCTCCCTGAACCTCTAATGTCACCCTTTTCCTCATCACTGAAAATGTTAGCCTCACTACATACCAACCCAGATTGATTACCCATTGCAGGATCTTCTTTTCAGTACAAAAAACAAAAACAAACAAACAAACAAACAAACAAAATCAGCCTTTGCACTCCATATTGAAAATTCATGGACTTAATATCTCTCTTCTTAGCTCTTAGTCAGAGACTTTGACAAATGATTTCTCAAGTGAGATATTGGCTCAGGAAAGGCAAGGACTTACTAAAGATTAGACCCCCATCACAGTGGACTACTTCTGCAGTATGAAATCAATTTCAGGTTATACCTGAACACAAATCCATGGAGAACAGTTTGCTAGGTATGCAGCGAGAAACAATAAATCTGACTATTGTGACTGAACATACCTACTATTACTCCATTAATGCCATTTGAAAAATTTAAGAGAAAATGCTCAAGGCCTCAAGTCCCAAGAATTTGATATGAGAAAGCTGCCCTTAGGGCCAGCAAACCTGGACATATCTATGAGTACAGAAGAGAGATTTTTTAAAAAAGAGAACTAGAGTTGTTTTAAACAATTTAGATTAGAGTCCAGAATTAGTTCTGGAGGGTTTTGGGGGAGAGAAATAGATCCTTATTAATGTAGGAAGCAGAGCCACAACTATACCTTCTTTTACTTCAGTGCTCAATCTTTGGGACTTTCCAAAGCCAAAGAACAGAAAGACAGAAAAACAAAACAGAAAAGGCCACCATCTCCACCCTTGGAAGACCATGGAAAGAACCTTATTTCAACTTTGCTTGGTAAATGGGAAGTTTCCGAACAATTCTAACTTCCCTTGGCTTCCCAGAGCCTTGATCTGCACTTGGACAGACACCCACATTCAGCTTGTCATTTCCCTCCGTAAACATTGCCTAATTGAAATCACTCACTGCAACTGGGGTGCTCCATTTGAACAAAGCCCTCTTACACTTGGTCACTGGAGTTGAAAGAGGAGTAAGTTGTGTTGAAACTCCCCAGCACAGCCCAAGGTCATGTGATTTCCTAGAATCCACTGACATGACCAGAATGTGATTGATTCACTCCAAAGTTTTGGCTTAAACTTCATGACCCCAGCCTTTTTCAGAGTATGGGGGATACTGTGACGAAGAGGGCTAGGTCTTCATTCGTGACCTTCCAGAAGAGACAGGGAGCACTGGGAAGGTTCTAGAAGGGTCACAGTTATCTGGGCAGTGGAAGACAGACTGCTGACAATGTTTGCAAAATCTCCTTCTGGGGTTAGGATGTAGCTCAGCGGTAGAGGGCTTCTCTACCAAGTGCAAGGCCATAGGTTCCAGGCCCAGTACTAAAAAACCACAAACAAAAAAGACTCCCCTGAAAGTTCAGCTCAAAACTTTTTTTCAGAGGAGCTCTCCCACTTTCTCCATCTGATCGTCAGCAATGTTTACTAATCTTTCATTGCCTGGCAACTCAGGGAGGTTATCTCCTCCCTGCCTCTTTCACTTACCCAACCCACTTCCCACCTAGTCGAACAAAAAGATTTATTTCTCATTCTCAGTGATGGTACAACCTTGCTCCCTCTGCCTCTTTCTCACTGCTGTCTAGGTGGGTAAGAAGAGGCTACCGCATTTAGGATGGACAGATGAGATACCTAATTACAATTTCAATTTCAGATTCATGATGAATCCATTTTCTTATTGTAATAGTTGGGAAATACACTAAAAAAATTATTTGTTATTTATCTAAAATTTGAATTTAACAGGGCAATTGCATTTTATCTGCCAAACCAACCAAGGAGACAAGGAACTGTATCCAGACGACAAAGGAAAAGGGCCACTGAGCTCATCTGTTTCTAAACAACTCTCACCTGAGTCCTTAGAACTCTTGCTTGGAAGATGTTGCTTAGAAATCCAGATTCCCCATTTCTCCCATTCTGTGAACAAATGTCCCTCTTTCTTTCTTGGGGATACCATACTAGTCATGGGTGTGGATTTTGGAGAGGAGTAGACCCCCAAAATGGAAGTGGCGAGTAAACTGAGCAAACTAGAGCTACCCACGTAGGAGAAATATGCCTGGCAGGGTTGCTTTCTGACTGAGCTCCTCGGCTCACCACCAACTTTTACTAAGTATCATAGTTCATCTGCATAGAGCACATGACAGGTATTACCGTGCTTTACATGCACAATCTCATTTAATCTTCCCAACAATCTGCAAACCAGATGCCCAACCCATCTCCATTTCATATCCAAGGCTCAGAGAAGTGGAGTGACTTGCCCAAGGTCAGACAATCAGAGAGTGGCCCACAATGCTTCAAGCGCAACTCTGTCTGGTATTAGAGAAGCTCTAGGATGGAATGCTAAGAAGTTACCAGGCTGAGGGAAAGGGCTTACTGGAATCCCAGAAAGGTAATCTGTAAAGCCCCTTTGGCCCTTACTTCCATGCTTTACATTACGGGTAGCTTTACATTTGTTTACAGACTGTGAGAGCTGGGAACAGATAATGCCATGCTTAGCACAGTACTGGGTGCATGGGCACAGTTCAAAAAAGTGCTTAAGAAATGAAAGAAATGGAGAAATGGATGTGTAACTTAATAACATAGAGATTTACATAAGGTGATTTGCCAAGACCATACAGAGAGTCAGGGAAGGTGCCCCTTTCTCATTGCCTATCCCAGACTTCTAGCCACCAGGTCCCTTAGGGCTGCCTTCTGCCCATCCCTCCTCCCTCTTCTTTTATTGCTTGGTTCTCACTTCCCTTGGCCTTTAACTGCTCCCCAGAGAGAGCCTCCTGTGCCACCTAGAGGACAACAGAGTTACCAGAAGGGAGCGAGGGAAGCTGAGGAGCCCAGGGTTGATGAATGAGCAGCAGGAAAGGTTGGCTATCATTATCCAGGAGACAGAGGTATCTCCCCCAGGAAGATGAACCCTGGACAACTACTTTGCCTACCTAAGACATTCATCCCATCCTTGAACTCCAGGCCCTTCTTGAGCACCATCTGAGTTTCCTCAGAAGCCTCTGTCACAGTCTCGTTCAACAGGGAGACGACGGTGCTGGTGGCATTGGGCTCCTCTGACTGAGGGGCCACCAGGACTTTCTTGGTCACCGTTTGAATCTAAGGGAGTAAAAACGAAGAAGAAGAAGAAGACTGTAAAGATGATATTTAGTCTACAAGGTCAACAAAATCTGGCTACTCAAATATTTTATAATGAAAATAATTAAGAAATGCCCAAAGGAGTTTATGGAAATTGGAGAACATGTTATATGTTCATTTAACAAAGTGATATTTTATCTACAGTAGGATGCATACAGTAGGATGCAACATTAGGATGCAACTGTGCTAGTCCTAAGACAATTGCAGAATTTATAAAATTAGCTTGTACTGTACTACAAGCATTGTGATCTAATATAATGGAACACAAGCTTAAAACTGGAGGATGGAATCATTTCCTTTCATTCTCATGATTGTACCTCAGGGACAATATTAAAAGCCTAACTTGGATGTCCCTCAGAATTGTGAGCCCCAGCTAGATGACCTTCCATGCCTGCTGGACTGTCATCGCCAGCCAGTGCTCAGTCTGGGCACCTTCCAGCGCCAGGCTTTGCTGGGAATCCCCATGTGGGCACCAAGTGTGACAGTGATAGCAGCCACCATGGCAGGAACATTTGTTTGTATTTTGGATCCCAACGTAAATTCAGAACATACTTATCTCTTCTGGGCAGCTATACCAATCAACCCTTGTTCTATGTTTACCAAGCTTGCAGATGGTTACCAAGGTACGTCTCATACACTTCCTCGACAACCTTGGCAGTGATCCTATTTTTAAAGGTATCATGCATCGTGCATGCAGACTGCTGTGAAAATTCACATCTGAGTCCCTAAGCCCACTATATCCAAGGGCATTAAAATAGAGTTGATGCAGAATCCTAGAATGTCAGGACTGGCATAGACAAGGCGACAGATGGCTGAACCCTGAATAGATACGGAAGAGGATGCGTGGAGAAGTCAAACGACTTCTCAGACGTCACAGTTATTGGCAGAGTTGGGACTTTACCTCCACTAGCTTGACTGCTATCAAGTTCCTGCCATTCCCCGAGCTATATGGTAAACTATGTGGACCCTCTCCTCCTGCAGCTGGGCCCAACAGACAGCAATAACCAATTAACCAGATGACCAAGGTGATGAAAATGGAGATCAGTGTTCTCAGGGATGAATAAGGTGTCTCAGTCCCAGCCTAGCCACATGCACTGATGCAAGCAGAAGGGATGCCCAGGGTCGGTTATACAAAAGAACAGGCAGTTCCCTCGGCCCTTGCTCTGGGCAGCAGTGGCATAAAGAGAGCAGAAGAGTGATCAGAATGGAAGCCACAAGCATAGCAGAATCACGCTGCCAGGGAAGAAAGCTGCCCGCCTATCCTGAGAATGCTAAAGAAGCCAAAGCTCAGGTTAATTGGAGCAACGATTATGGATCCAAATGTGGCTTGCAACCAGGAATAGATTGCTGGTAGTTACTGAGGCAGGGTTCAAAATGATTTGTTTGACTCCAAAATCTGGCTTCCAAACAGCACAGGCCAGGAGCTTCTGTTGAAGCTGAAAGGATAGGAACACTGGAAGCCAGGCCTAGTCCTCACCTGGATTCACAGAGCCTGTCTGGGTTGGACAACTCCATCTGGGTACCAGCTCTACTGTACCACATCCTACTCACCATCATCTCTCTCCTTAAAGTCTGCAAAAGCTTCCTAATTTACCAACCTATTTTTCTTCTTGTCTACCCTCCATCTGTAAGGAAGTATGGCTACCTATAGTTCCATCTAAATCCATAGCTTTCAGACTGATTTTTCAAAAAACAAAACTGTCATTTTCCTGACTGAAACCCTTTTAGACTAAGAATACAACCTCGGCCTGAGCTGAATTTTCCTTTCTTCACTCAGTATTACTCATTCTCCACATACCAACCTCTCTCTTCTTCTCTGAACATACTAAATACTTTCTGACCTTGGTCAGGCTGCTCAAAGGCTCTCCCGCAGTTCTTCTCTGACCTCATTCATTCTGATCCCCTATCGTTTCAGCTCAGACATCTCCTTCAGTTACTCCTCAGTCCATCCTTATCCTGCCTCTAGCCTCACAGTTTTTAAGCTTCTTATGTATTCACCTGGTTTGCTTCAGGCTCTCTCTTGCCTCTTGAATGTGAATAAGCACCAGGGAGCTGGGCAGTTGTCTCTGTCACTCCTTGTGGCATCTTTTGCTGAGCAGAGAGCCTAACAGTCAGTAGCACTGGAAAGGACTGGCTGGGTGGACTCACACTGATCACTGAATTCCCCAGAGGAACAGATACCATGTGATTTCTGTCGCTGGCCTTGACTTAACACTGTCAGGCTACACATTACAG
>RJWM01027051.1:0-27317 GCA_004363535.1 Dasyprocta punctata | reverse complement strand
GATCTCCCATGGGAAAGAAAAAGTGTTTTACCTGTCAACATTCTCTAACTGAAATTTCACATTTCCTTCCATTATTACTACAGGAAGCAAGTCATGCCCATTCTGGTGGGACCTGCTATTCTGTCACCAGCAGAAAGGGCAAGTGTCTTCAGATCACATCATAGCTGTGGTACATGCCTTGAAATTGCATATTCCCTTAACTTTTCCCCAAAATTATGATAATTTATTAGACCAGCTACTAGAACATGGTCTGGATTAACTGGTTGTCTCTATGAGCTTCTTCAGTAACACCATATTATTTACATACAGAGTTCATGCCTGGGGTTCTTCCCTTACTTCCAGCCCTCTGACTTGGCTCTGCTCATCTTACAGGGAAACCCAGGACAGGGTTAAAGACCTGCTGGTAAAGGAAAAATCACACCCCAGGTGTGCAGCCCAAGAAGGTGTTAATTGGGAACAAGGTAAACTGGTCGTAGAGGCCCAGGGAAGTTACATTGGTTATTTTATTTTGTATTTTTAACTGTGGCTTGGTGGTTGTCAGAACAGCATCACCCCTTCTCCTGATGAAGACAGGCTGAGTGTCTCCTTCTGCAATGCTTCCCCTTGGAAATGTCTATTGCAGTGATCTTGGGGAAGACCCTGAATTATAGTTCAATATGTCTCACTAGCTTATTTGTTCTTAACCTCCATGCAGCACTTTCTGTGGGCCATACCTTTGGTGGAGTGCTTGGCAGGCACTGTGCCATTCAGGCCTCACAACAGCTTCACAGGGAAGATGCTCTTATTATTTATACTTTGACATGTGAAGTAACAGAGGGAAACTCAATAGGGCAAGTAACTCGCCTAAATTCGTATCAATAGCAAGCGATAGGGTGGGATTTAAACTTGGTCAGGTTCTTCCAAAAGTATCTTTCCTTGAACTTTTGGTTTCTTTTCTTTTCTTTTTTCTTTTTCTTTCTTTCTTTTTTTTTTCTTTTTGTAATTATATTGGTGGTTGTTTTTATTCAATAAAACATTATTTCCCCCTGTGGTGCTGGAGATGGAACCCAGAGCCTTCACACTGAGCTACAGCCTCTGCTCTTTTTTCTTAAGACAGCCCCTTGCTAAATTGCTAGGCTACCCAGGCTGATTTCGAACTTTTGATCCACCTGCCTCAGGCTCCCAGAGTGGGATTTCAGGCATGTGCCATCATGCCTGGCTAGAATTTTCTTAATTTTAAGGTGGTAGCACATTTTAGATCCACTGGCTGATAGGCAGATTGAAAACAAAAGCAGCCTCGAGGCTCATGATCAGGTAGTGTGTGAAATGGTGAGTTCTTAGAACTGCAAGCCCCTGGGGTGGAAGATAGCCTCCATCCTTAATCCCACCCCAAGCTTGTTGCTCGATGATATTCACAGAGGCTAGTGCCAGACAGGTCTTGTGTATGGGGTTTTGGAGGAGTGCTGAGGTCAGGAGAGAAAATTATCTTCTTATGTTGATACACAACTCATGCAACTCCTGCACACATATCCCTGAATTTTCAGTTAAAAAGTGAGGCAAGTAAAATTCACTTTTGTTCTGTTTGGTTAAGTTCAAGTTCAAGCCTTCCATTACTATAACTTTGAGAGAAGTAGCTGATTTTAATCTGGGACACTACCAGCCCGGTTGGCTTGCCATCAGAATTGCTCCACACCAGGTCTGGGTCTAGCTCCTCTTCTGGCTACTTTCTGCCACCCAGAAAGGTCACTGCTGAGTTGCAGCCACTCCACAAGGCACACGGCCTTTGTCATTCTCTGTTTATATCCCAAAGAAAGATCCGATGTTGAAAAATACTGAAACACAGAGTAATTGAAGCAAGGAACAATCCATTCCTTGTTTTAAATCAAGTTGTCATAATCCAAAGGCAAGCTCCAACCTTAATAACAAACACCCAGTGTTATGACATTTTACCTTTTCCAACTATGTAGGCACAAATATTGTGTTTAAATTTTAAACTACACAGTTAACATAAAACAGTGCACTTACTTAAATATAGTAAAAAATAAAGTTAGTTATGCCAATTTTCTCTCCCTCCTAGGCCTTATTCTTTAAATAGATCATTCGTTCAACAAACGTCTGTTGCGTGCTCAGCGTCAGACACCGGGCTTGGCGCAGCATACCTCGGAGTGGACCAGAATCAATCCTTGTGCTCTGAGCATGTGTGAATACCAGGAGGGAAACAGTGAGGGCCCCTCTTGCATCCCCTGTGCTTTTCCATCTCTCGCACCAAAGAGATACCAAAATTATCTGCACTCTTTTTTTTCTTTCTCCACCAAGCCCTGTGTCCCCAGATCCAGCTGTCAAGACATTTATAAGCTGCAGCCCCTCAAGTATCCCACAGTGAAGCCCAGCTCAGACTGGAAGTATGATTTTTCAGTAGTTTTATGAACTTAGGCTGTGACACACACAAATGACAGTGGTGGAGAGGACAGTATTTCACAGTCACCCAAGGAAAGATAAAGTGTGTGATGCTCGGTGACTAGCTTCCTGACTCTCCATCCCACACTCAGACAGCAATTGGATTTTAACAAGGAGTGGGGTTTGTGGTTTGGGAACTATGGTGTTTTTATTGCCTTGGGTCATATTTGAAATATTTGCAGTTGTTGAAAATAGCGTAATGTTATTTTTTCCCTTGTCTTCAAAACAAACCCAGCAAGATTTTATAAGTCATAATAACAAGTATAAAATTGGGACATTGGAAAACCCATGGGCAGAACTTTGGAAAATCCATTCTCCCTCAGGGCAAGTGTTTGGATGGGGTGTAGAGGGTGTCTTGGGGACTCACCTTGAGTGACTTGGGAGCCTTGAAGGAAGGGGATTGGACTCCAGGAGCAGTAGAGTTGGTACCCCAAGCCCAACTCTTCACCAAAGCCAGGACGCAAGTGTGCAGCAGCTTGGGGATTTTCCTTCTAGTCAAGATGGCCTGTGTTTTATACTAGAAATGCCTTTGAGATAAAAAAAAAAAATACAGATAACCATATTTATTTAATACACCAATTTCCAAAACCCATTCCTCAGGAAATCTGTCCTGTGAGCCTCCCTGTCTGGGGCATCTCCCTGCCAAGGGCCTCAAGTGGGGCTCACACTGAGACATCTGGCCCCAGTTACAAGGGTATTGCTTTCTACTTACTATAAAGATTGGTAGAAAAATGAAGGACCATCAGTGTTTGCCCAGAAGGAAATGTGTTTACAAATATAATAGTATGCATATAATAAAATTAATATTTTTTTAGTATCTACTAGGCCATGCTTCAGTTAGTTCTATGAAATGTATGCTATCTTTTTTTTTTTTTTTTTAATTTTGGTACCAGGAATTGAACTCAGAACCTCATGCTTGCCAGGCCAGCACCATGCCAGTGAGCAACCCAGCCCGAATGTATGCTATTATTCTTCTGGTTTTATTGATGGAGAAAACTGATGTACAGAGAGGTGAAATAACTTTCACAAGGTTGCACAGCAAGGAGGCATGTGGCTGGGGTTATGATCTCACTGGTGGCTCCACGTCAGGGGTGAGTATTCCTGGCTACTGCTACTCCCTGTCTGGGTTTGTCTCTCAAGTCTGGGCTTAAATATACCCATTCTCAGATATCAGAAATCCTGCAATTCTGATGGGAAAGGAAGCATAGCACTTGATGGTTTTCCTTCTGATTTTTAGTGCTAAAAAGCATGACTCTCAGATGTATTTGGAACACACAAAACAGCAAGTAAGTAAAAAATAATGAAAATACACTCTCCCATTTTAACTGTACTTCAACTCCTCCTAAAGAGCAAAAGAATAAAGAAAAACAAAAGAAAAGAAAAAGTCTTTGATTCGTGCCTACTTTTTGAGATTGTCTTCTCCAACTTCTAACTTCCCAGTTTTAGGAAGGCAAGAAAAAGAAGATTGAAAAGACAATGAAAAACTGCTTTCAAAGCTGCACAGGAAGCAGAAGCCAGCGAGATGCATACTTCTGGGGCCCAGCCTGCAGGGCCTGGGCCGGAGTGTGGGAGCTGGGGTCTGGGGAGAAGCGCGGAGGGAGGGACAGAGGAACGCCTTAGCATCCTGCGTCCTGGCATAAAAGGCCAGAGAAGAAAGGCGCCTCTTAATGAATGGTGCTCAGAATGGGCTGGAAACATGGGAAATGGGCCCTCTCTATGAAAAGCGGAGAAAGTGCCTTTTTTGTTAATTCCCTCCCTGTGAGCTGCTCCCCCACCCCCACCCCACTTTGACCCTTCCCCAGCTCATCTCGCTGGGCCTGGAGAAAAGGCTTCTTGTGTAACCCCATCTGCCTGCTGCGCATCCCTGCCTTTTATCTCTGCCCAGGCCTGGCAGTTGGGCTGGGGTTTCAGCTGCCAGAAATTTTGGTTTCACATCAGATATTCCCAAGATGGGCATCTGAGAAATGTCAGTTACATCAAAATTGCCTTCTCTAACAAAGACGCCAGAAAAGCTCTTTCCTTAGTAAGGTTGGGAAATAATTCTCTTTTCAAGATCTTGCCAATACAAACTCAGATCCACATTTGGGAGGGTCTGATTTAAAGGGACAGGGAACCACTTTGGTTTTACACCAGGAAAAGATTTGATTTTAGATTTAAAGATAGAAAAGTTGTGCTTTGTGTGAGCATGCATGTTGCACTATAACAGTCTCCAGAAGAGGGTTTGTGCCTAAGGCTTGACAGGAAAGTTTTGGAAGATGTTTAAAAAAATTACCAATGGATGACAGCTGCTGAGGCTGATAAAGTCAAGATGATGGGGATGGGGTAAGAGGATAGAGAATAGGAAGAAGGCTTTCATAGAGGCAGCTCATGGACCAACAAGAAATAAACGAGGTGGAACACTCTGAGGTAGAAGGTTGGGCCACTTCTCGTGCTTCCTTAGGATACATGGCAGAGAAACTGGGAGAAGAGAAATATGGAGGACATCATCAGAAGCAGTAGAGGGAACTTGTACAGCATTTGTTACCTACTTAGCCCCCAATTTCCCGAGTTGTTCTTTGTTAGGCTGAAACTTATCTAGGGGTGGAGGTGGAGCGGGGAGGTTGGGAGACTGAGAGGCTGAGGCAGGGAGGGCGATGTGGAAGAGATCAGTGTGGAGGTAAAGTGAACAGCAAATCTACTGCTAGGGTCTGTGCGACCATCCTGAAACTGTAACCTCAGATTTGGAGTTGGGTGGAAAGGACCCCTTAATCTTTGGAGTCCAGGTCACGCCTATCTGCCCCTATTTGTCTGTGAAGAATAAGCAAACACCTCCAATCAACCTGCTTTCCATTTTGACCCCAGCTGGAGGCCCTAGGCCAGAGAGGCCTTTCTAAGACAGAAACGAGATCCAGCGCTCTAGCTAAACCTTCTGCCATGACTGCTCGTTGTCCTAGGATTAAGGAACAGTTCTCCCCATGGCCCAAGCTTAGGGTGACACTTTCAATGATCAACCAAAGCTTGCCTTTGAAAATGAATGGGGGAGCAGTTAAAGTCCCTTGAGAGCAGCAGGAACCACCCCAGGTAAATCTGCCAGGCTCACTCTTACTCACCCAGTTCACATGATGGTGCCTTTTGGTCCTTCCCACAGAGCCTTGCACCACCCTAGGAAGGCCTCTCTGTTTTATGGTCCCATGGACCAGAGGAGGATAGGCAATAGATGTGCTCACTGCTGACTAATATAAATGAGCATGCAAATGACCAACCGAATGGGTGAAGAAATGGTAATCTCCCTTTGTCCGGGTCAGTCTGGGCTGCACAGCATAACCAAATCCCAGACACAGGCGTTTATTTTCTTACAGTTCTGGAGGATAGATATCTGAGATTAGGGTGCTAACATGGTGGGGGGCAGAGACAGAGACAGGAACAGAGAGTATGAATATTTCTCTGCTGGATCTTCTCATGAGGGCCCTGGTCCCAACATGAGGATCCCATCCTCATGATTTCATGTAAACCTAATTTCTACCCAAAGGCTCTATCTCCAAACCCCGGCCAAATACCATCACATTGTGAGTTAGGGCTTCAGCAGAGGAACTTTTGGAGGGACACAATTTACTCCATTACACACTTTGATTCTCCAAATAAACTATATGTTAAATCTGCTTACGGACTGAATGTAATACTGTAGATCACTATTTTATCAAATTATTCTTGTGATTTCCAAATCATAGAGCATTTATTTTTAAATAATTATAGATTCATGGAAAGTTGCAAAAATAATAGAGAGAGAGGCTCTGTATTCCCTTTACCCCATTTCCTGCATTTTACATAATTTAGTATAATATCAAAACTGGGGCATCAGTGTTGGTATATTCCACATGGTTGCTTTGAATTTCACCAGTTTTAGCTGTACTTCATATTTATATTATTGTGTGCATTTGTGTGCTTGTAGTTCTATACAGTTATATCGCATGTATAGATTTGTGCAGCAATCACAATCAAGATTCAGGATTGAGCTGGTCATGATGGTACATGCCTGTAATCCTAGTACTCTGGGAAGCTGAGGCAGGAAGGTCAAAAATTTAAGCCCAGCCCAGGCAAGTTGGTGAGACACTGTCTCAATATATTAAAAAAAAAAAATGGGATAGGGATGTAGCTCAGGGGGAAGGCTCTAAATTCATCTCCCATACTGCAAAAACAAGAACAACAAACACCCAGGATTTTGTTCTATCACCCCAAAGATCCCCTGAACTACCCCTTCATGGCAAGACTCACCCATCTCCTCCCACACCATTTGTAAGTCCAGGAATCACCCTTTTGTTTTTCATCTCTGCAGTTTTGAGAAGCAGCTGAAACTTCCCTCCACAGCCTGCTTCAGGCCCACTGTTCCCTCTGTGGCCAGCTCTGAGTGATATTAGAAAAAAACTTACACCACTCACCAGCTAATACAGAAATATTTCAAAGTATTAACCATCTGTCTGTGCTGATGTGCACTCATTAAATAGCAGCCCCACAGAGTATTTTGTATTTCAAGCAGGCATCATATTTCAAATGACACATTCAATTTCTGACCTAGAATCCTTTTGAAGTCAAGGTCCTTCTTGTATTCATCATGTCTTTGGCAGCTGGCACAGTAACAGCACACAGTAGGCTAGGAGCACTTTGGTTGAATGAAGGAATGAAGAAATGGGGGCCTATCTTGTGGATGGCATGTTGAATCTAAACTGATCTCTCCCTTTCTCTCTTTTAGTGTTTTTTCTTTGGGGGGTGGTGGTGGTGGTATTGGGGCTCAAACTCAGGGCCTTTGGCATGTTAAGCATGTGCTCTACCACTGAGATACAGCCTCAGCCTAAACTGAATCATTTCCCCAGAAATGATGGTTTCCCCTCAAATTCCTTCCTTCCTTCTCTGCCTTCCTTCCTTCTTTTTTTCTTCCTTCCTTCCTTCCTTCCTTCCTTCCTTCCTTCCTTCCTTCCTTTCTTCCTTCATTTCTTTCTTCTTTTTTTCCTTCCTTCCTTATCAAGGAAAGGTGAATGTGCTAGCAGCTGCAAGCCTAAATGGCCTGCTTATGGTCTTCAACTTGTCTCCTGCCTTCATGACTACGTTGCAGTAAGCACAAGAAATTATGTAAATTGGCAATAGACTTCAGCAGTTGGACTTGGGGAGGGATGCATATTTGCTTATCCAATTTTCTGCTCCTCTACCAAGCAAACACATGGAGCTCTGACCTTTCATACGTTTTCTATACTTGTTGAAGATAAGTGTTCCAACAGGTTGGGAGCAACAGGTTGTGTTCCCTCCCCCTACCCTCATTCCATCTGAAGCAGGTTGTGTTTCTGAGGCAGAGACACAACAACCTCCAATGGCATGAGGCTTTTTCAGAAAGTGCTAGATTCCTACCCTCTTGAGTTGTTAGATCTGGAAGTCTTCCCTGACTTTTGGAGTTGGATTAGATGAAATCTTTGGCTTCTAGCACTCTGTTCACCTTGCAAGGCAGTGAGTACCCTGAGTTGGAACTGAATGCTTTTTGGTCTGTCGTCCCTATTTGGTTATAAACTCAAGGAAGACTAGAGCCCTATCTGTCTTCTTAACCGACGCTTAATCAGGGTAGAGTCATAGTATGCGTTTATTAAACAGATGGATCAATGAATAAATGACCAGAAAAGACACGAAATTATTAATCAGAGCTTCATGACAGTTAAAAAGTCATCTGGACTTGTGACATCATATGTTCTGGTCCTTAGTACAAGAATCATCCAAAATCATTGTCATCCATCCTATAACTCAGTGATTCTCTGAGTGTATACTAGAATCACCTGGAAGATTTGCTGCCTAACTACAGATTAATGGGCTTTATTCATAGAGTTTCTCATTCAGTTTGTCTAGGATAGGGCCCCAGACTTTTATTTTCAATAAGCACGTGAGACATACTGACATTGCTGGTCTAAGGTTCCACTTTGAGAACCATTTTGATAAAAGAAGGACTGTGCTAAAATTCTATTTCCTTTATTTATATTTACACTGCAGGATTAAAAAAGCACTAGCACCACTGTTTGTGACGCAAAATTACCATTATTAAAATGTGATTTAGAGAATTTAGGAAGCTATCTCTCTGACCTTGTGAGAGATGACTATGTTGGGCTTTTCATCAATGTGGATTCCATATTTGAAAGGCAGATGGAGGCAAGATATTGGGCTTTCCAGTGCAACCTGGCTTTGAATCTTACTTCATCACTACTAGCACGGAGAATGCACAATTTACTTGCTCTATTAAGATCTCAGAATCTTTATTTATGAGATGAAGATAGTAAAAGACTCTTTTCAGTGCCAGCAGAAACAGGAAAAAGCCAACAATTACTCTCTCCAAAGCACAGATGAATTGGAATTGAATGAGTTGGTGAGCTTCCCATCGGGTGCCACTATCCAAAAAACTTCAGCCCATGGCAAGTCTCCTTGAAAGTGGACTGCACTTATTACCCATGCTGGGGATTTCTTAAAGTTGACAAAAAAGTTAGAGAACTATTTTCAAGTCACTCAGAAATAAGGATCCAGTAGAATTGGGTAAGTCTACAAATGAACAAGAGAAAATCCAGGACGAAGTCATCACAGTTTTAAAAGATAATTATTTGGTTACCCAAAATAGTGAGTTTGCATAGAAAGGGATATAGTATTTTCTGAAACTATTCAGCTCCTGAATTTTAGATACTGAGAATTTTATTGGAAAATTTATCTCAGCTTCTTTGATTATTGAGTTTAGACGGTAAGAATTTAGCCAGAGAGTGATATTTATGTAAGTAACGTGAGTCTTTTATAGAATAGATTCTTATGAATGACAGCTATAATAGAAAAATTGAATGCAAGAGAAGTTACATGTATAAGATGAATAAATAATATCTAGTTAATTACTTGAGTACTCTTTATATGAGAACCTATAGGAAGCAAGTTATAAAGGGAAGGTAAGATCCTGGCGACCTGGAAAATACTCACCAATGACAATACTTACAAAATCAGTTCCAACTCAAATTCTTCCTTGTTTAGCATCTGTTTTATTCATTATGTAACAGTGTCAGTTGCTTTCTCTTGTGGATGCCCTCCTAGCAAACAGTCTGACACATGAGAAAACCTCCTTGAAAGTAGACAGCAAATCTTATCAATGCACAGTGTTTCATAAAACTGACAAAAAGATTTTAGAGAACTATTTTCACGTCACACAGAAACAGGGATGCAGTAGAATTAAGTTCACAAATGGAGAAGAAAAAATCCAGAAAGATGAGGTTATCACAATTTCAAAACGTAATTGTTTAGCTGCCTGTCTTAGTTACTTTTTACTCATTGCTGAGACAAAATACCTGATGCCCAAAATTAGGGAAGGAAAGGTTTATTTCTTACAGTTTCTCAGGAGTTTCAGTCCATACTCAGTTAGCTCCAAGGCAGCAAGGCATGGCAGGGCCACCATTCATGGCAGGCACCAAACAGCAAGGTGCACGGACCCAGCAAGAGAGAGGGTAAGAGAGGAAGGGAAGACTCACGTTCCTTTCACCCTTACACTGTATGTTGGCTCCACCCCTGGGTGGGCGCAGCACTCACATCACCAATCCCAGCTCTAGACAACACACCAATCACAAACACCAGACTCAGCCCGTTCCCAAATTACGAGTCCTTGGGGTGGCCACAGGATCAACCAATACACTACCCAAGGATTGAGGGAGACTTTAAGAAAAGCAACGAAGCCCTGAAACAATTGTGTACAACTAACTCGTAGTAAAATTGCAGAAGTCAAGCAGAAAGGGATCATACTTATCATGTTATCACTGGTTTTGTCAGAAAAACTATGTTAACAACTACAATTCTTGCTTTTTATAACAATTAGAAATTATAATTAATTATAAATACAGATTATATATAGATAGTCTTTATAATTATGACCCAAAAAAGAAGTTGGCAAACCATAGCATAAAGCCCAAATCTAGCCCACTGCCTGATACTATAAATACATATTTACTGGAACACAGTTATACTCATTTATTCCTTATTATCAGTATCTGCATATGTATTACAATGGCAGTTGGGAGTACTAGGAGCAGAGATCTCTTTGCTTACAAAACCAAAAATAAGTCCAATGTGGTCCTTTCAGAACAAGCTTGCTGACTCTTGAGCTAGTTTTTTTTTTTTAAATAAACTTTTCCTATTTATTTTTATTTTTGTTTTTAAAAAATATATTTCTAGTAAAAACATCTTCCTTTACTACTTACAGTGACATTTTGATTTCTACTTTAAGTTGACTTCTTTTAGGTGATGGCCATCTCTTACCTTTTCCCAAAGTATTTTTAGGGCATGAGGCATACTTATAATTCAGAACAAAACATGACAGTTCATAAAGATGACTGATTACTGGTCCTCAGTGTGAGCATCTGTGACTTTGGGGTAAAGACTGACTGTGTTTAATCTTGTTCTTCTACTTATTAGCTGTGAGTAACCAGCATTGACCTCTCTGGGTCTGAGGCTCCTCCCTGTCAGCTGGGGGTAAGGATATCAGCTGTGTCCAGTCAGCGAGCTAAAACAAGATAAAGAAGGCCAGGAGCCTGCTCCTCTCCTGATACAACAAGGTACGCACAAAGTGCGAGCTGTTGTCATTTCTCTGTGCTACAAATGGTGCCCAGCAGCAGTTTACACAGGTGGGTTCTGAGCTCCGAATGCTCCTGTGTTCTTCCCTGTGTTACTGGCTTTTTCCAGCATTTCGGTTTGGAAAAACCCAAACCCTTCTCAAAATCTACCAGGCTGCACAGTTTAAAAAGTAGCGGATCTAGCTGGGCATGGTGGTGCTCACCTTTAATCCCAGCACTTGGGGGGCTGAGGTAGGAGGAGTATTGTGTGTTCAAGGCTGGCTTGGGCTACAACAGGAGTGCAAGGCCGGCCTGAGCTACAGAGTGTGACCCTGCCTCAAAAAGACTAGGGCCAGGAGTTTGGCTCAGTGGCTTAAGTGCCTGTATGGCAGGTGTGAGGTTGTGAGTTCAATCCCTGGTACCGGAAAAAAAAAAAAAAAAAAAAAAGTACGGGAATGCTTAGGAACAGATCTTTGATTTTTGTGGCATTTCCTTTACTCAAGGGATATTACAGGCAACAGCAGTGATAAGGGAACTTCCCAATGATCAACTCAGGGAGATATAACTCAGCACAGCTCACATGTAACTATTCCCAGGTGCTCTGATCTCAAGAGAGTGGCATTTTTTTTTTTAAATCAGGAAGACTGTGGGATGGCAGTGATTGGAATGAGGGTGGCAGCTGGGGGTGGCCAGGGCCCTGGTGAGGGACAATGCAGGCTTTTTTCCTGCAGGCCTTGCCCTAGCTCACAATCCTCACAAGACCAACTGGCCCCCATGATCCCACCTCCTTTAATTCATGCCTTTGTTTACTCCCCTGCTCTGCCCCTGGGTATGGCTGCACCTAGCAACTTGTTTCTAACCAATGGAACTGGAAAGGTGATACGATATCACTTCTGTAAGTTGGTCACGAAAGAGGTGCTGAGTGTGGTGGCACACACCTGAAATCCCAGCATCTGGGAAGCTGAGTAGGAGGATGTGTTGATTTGATCCTGGGTCTCCCTCCCCACTCAAGGCCTCATGTAATTTGGATGGGGCTGAGTCTGGTATTCGTGATTGGTTTGTTGTCTAGCGCTGGGATTTTTGATGTGAGTGCTGCACCTGTCCAGGGATGCAACTGACTTACAGTGTAAGGAAGGCTTATCTTCCTTGCCCTCTCTCTTGCTGTGTTCACACACCTTGCTGTTCGGCAGCCGCCATGAATGGCTGCCCTACCACACCATGCTGCCTTGGAGACAACTACGTATGGACTGAAACTCCCGAAGGCTGTAAGAAATAAACCTTTCCTTCCCTAATTTTGGGCATCAGGTATTTTGTCTCAGCAATGAATGAAAAGTAACTAATATAGAGGATCACAAGTTTGAACCCAGTTTGGGCAATTTAGTGAGTCACAGTCTCAAAAAATAAAAAAGGTCCAGGAAAGTAGCTCAGTGTGTCAACCCCTGGTTCAATCCCCAGTACCGAAAAAGAAAACAAAGAATTGAACTTCCATCTCTTTCTTGCTAACAGATTCTCTATGTTGCTGTTTCAGCCCGTACATTTCATGAAGCAAACTATGTCATGTGAGAGATCCAGGTGTCCAGGAATCATTTCTCTGGCCAGCAGTCGCCAGGGAACAAGCTTACAGTCCAACAGCCTGCAAGGAACTGAGTCCTGCCAACAACCTTGTGAGTGGGTGGGGAAGTGAATCCTTTCCCATTTCAGCCTTGGATGTGACCCCATCCTTTTAGACATCTTGATGGTAGCTAACAAAGGACCCTGAAGCAGAGGGCCTGCTTAAATACCTGAGCCCTAGAAATGGAGAGATAGTAAACGCATGTAATTTTAAGCCTCTAAGTTTTGGTGGTAAGTTGTTACAGAGCAATTGATAGCTCATGCAGATTTCTTCCTTAAAATTGACTTGGGGTGTGTGGCTCAGTGGTAGGGCACCTAGAGTTGGATCCCCAGTACTGTAGGGGGATCAGGGGGAGAGTGAGAACAAGAAGGAAGAGGAGGAGAGGATAAAGAAAAAAGGAGGAAAGAGAATGAGAAGAGAAAAGAGGAAAGAGAAGAAGAAGAGGAAAGGGGAGAAGGAAAGAGGAAAGGGAAGGAGAAGGAGAAAGAGAAGGGAAAGGGGAAAGGAAAGGGGAAAGGGAGAAGAGGGACTTATATTTTTCCTTACAATAGTTAGACAGTTAGTAGCCTGGCTTTCTCTCTGTTATTCTTCATCTAACACATGCTCTATTTCAGGACATACTGCTGATAGACTGATCTGTCTACATCACACCTCTGACTCAGTTCCTCCCCCATTACGCCTTCCTAGTCTGTCCCTGACTGAAGGATAGGAGCTCAGCTCTTTCATCCAGCATTCAAGGCTCACTTTGATATCTGTCCTGTACCAGCTGCTAGAACACCAATTAGCACACGTCACTCTTGTACTTATAACAGCCTTTGTTGGATTCCAGCTGCCAAACAGATTCAATTTGCTTTCTTCAATGTGACAGTCAAGGCTTGCCATGATCTGTTGCCTCCTCCCTTTTGGCATCCCACTCAGGGTTTCAGCAACACAGCACAGTGTCGGGTGCTTCCTGACTCATGAATGGCACTGTCTCCAGGCTCCCTCACCCAGCTTTAGGATGTGTGTTTCTCTCAGCCTCTGTTATTGTCTCTTCCTTTCAACCCCCAAATCCCCTTCTCTGGAAAATGCATACTTCAAGGTCTACTCAGATCATCTGAGTATTAAAGGGGGAAAAGAATCTACAGCGCTCATTTGCTTGGATCTGCATAGTCTGTGTCTGCAAGGATCTAGAAGAAACCTACAATACCAGTTGTCCCTGGGGGAGGGACTTCAGGTGGGCATGGGGGATAGTGTTTGGGAGGGAGAATTCTCATTGGAAAGCTTTTTTTGTGTTTGTAATCTTGTAGCATATGAATATATTTACCCATGGAGACCTTAAATAGGACAGTTATAATAAAGGATGAAAAGTTAATTTGTTAATCTACCCTGTCTTAATTTGCCCTTGTCTGTCATTCTCTTGCAGAGCTGATCGTGTAGTGTCTTGTTCATATCTATCAACCTTTCTTGTTTCTGAGGTCTGAGAACTCAGGGATCAGCCCTTATTACCCCTGTTCTCCTGTCCCCAGCTGTCTACTACAGTACCTGATACTTTATAGGCTCCTGAACATCTGAGGAATAAAAAAAAATGTAGACTTCCAAATGAATTTTCCAGTCTCTTAGCCTTACCCGTAGATGCTGGACTTTCCTGCCCCTGGGCCTTAGTTCCTGCAGTTTCCTCTGTCTGGATTTCCCTTTCCTCCCTCATGACACATCTGTAGTTTTCTCATCTCTTAAAGCACAGTCCTCACCTTAGGAAGTCATCTGTTCCTTGGATTTTCCACAGATTCCTGAAGATTTTATTACTTTATGCTTAGTTTTAGGGGTTGGCCAGCAGCAGCTCCTGGGCTGGATGTGACCTATTGCCTGTTTCTGGGCAGAAGATGTCTACTGTCTTCCCTTACAACAACAGGGTGGAGTCCCCGACAGGCCCCCTATGGCCCATGAAGCCAAACATATTTACAACCTGATCTTTTACAAAAAGAGGGTTCATGCTTGATTTATATCCTAGTTATGCCTATTTAGTATCCTCTTTAAGACACAAACTTGGACTCAAACTCTGTTGGAATCAGCCCAACCCATGACTCTGGCAAGAGAGGCCACTTGCCTCCCCTCAGAATCTTCTGAGCCCTGTTCCCTGGAGCATCGTTCTCTTCCCTGAGTCCCTGGCCCCTTTCCTGCCTGGGGTTTCCGCCTGCTGTGTGTGTTTTGCTAGTTCTCCCAGTCACATCTCTTCTCAGAGGGACTTTCCTCACTAACTTCTTGATTTGGATAGCATTGCTAGCGTGCGTTCTATGATCACTGTGTTCCCTCATGGTACATACTGCAACCCGTAATTACTAGTTTTTATTTATGTGTACCTCTTACCTCTCACACTGTGAGCTCCTTGAGGGCAGGGATTGTATCTATCTAGTTTGCTACTATATTTGCAATGCCTTGAACAGCTAGTCCTACAGTGAGTAAATGCTGTAGGAAACACTGTTATTTCACTAAGAATGTGGATGGATGACTAGAATCTGTCTCCATCAGAGTGACTGAGTGTCTAAAAAGCACTCAAAACTATGTGTTGAATGAATTAATAATGTAAGAGTGGACACAATCACTACAACACTGATAGATGAAATAATCCTGATAGAACTCATTGTATAGTTCTTCCAACTCTTTAATCTCAGGCTCATGGAAAAGAATAACTTCCTTCAGCTCTTTTTAAATTATTCAGGATAAAGGAAAGGAAGTCAGCTCTCAAGGGACATGCTAGAATATCTTCCTCTAAGTATGCGCCTGTGCGCATGTGTGTGTGTGTACGTGTGTGTGTGTGTGTGTGTATGTGAGAGAGAGAGAGAGAGAGAGAGAGAGAGAGAGAGAGAGAGGAATGATTCACTCATCCACAGCTCTGACTCCAGTCAAGCCGCTGTCCATAGACCAGGGAACCCTGGGAATGGACTAGCTGTTTGGGACTCTGCAAATATGCTGTTAGTAGGCTGTGAAATCTGTTTTTTTTCAGAAGTTATTTAATATCTTCTTTACAAAATTGATGGATGCACTGCAAAGAATTTAAAAACTAAAGAAAATGTGAATAAGAAAGTAAAATTCTCAAACCTACCCTTAGGGTTGTCTATTTTTTTTTATGTGTATGTGTTTTAGGCCCTCTTCTTTCTTCCCTTTTCCCGCCTTCTTTATTTCTAACACATTGGAGACTCATTTATCGTTATATACTGAACATTATCTTGTAATATTAAAGTTTTTATAATGACATTTTAAAAGGCCGTATAATATTCCAAGAAATTTACTCAATCTCTTATCCAGTTGTTTTGTTTATTGCTACTATCATCCTATTATTACATAGTATAAAATTTTCTATAGTGAACATATTTGGCAACCTACATTTCCTTTAACTAGGTTCATCGTAGAATTATTGGATAAAAAACTAAAAATTTTACAATATTGTTAGTATGTAAGGGTTAACTTTGTGGGACTGATAAAGATTCACAGATGGAACCTCATATCTACATCACCGTGAACTTTCACCAATAGCATTAGTGTTACATAATTTTAATTAGGAAAAATCAGTTAAAATGTTTCTTATTTATATTATTCTTTTTAAGATAAATCTATTTTTCCTATCCATCTTTGTGTGTAACTTAGATATTTTAGAATTCATTTTTTGGTTTGTTTTCTTTTTTTGAGACAGATCTCACCATGTGGTTCAGGCTTGCTTTGAACTCATTTTGTAGCCCAGGGTGGTTCAAGCTCATGGCAATCTTCCTGCTTCAGCCTCAGGAGTGCTGAGATTACAGGCATGAGCCACCATGCCTGGCTTCAATTCAATTATTGACATCTTTGTTGTTGGTTTTACTTTCAACTAAACGTAATTTTTAAAGTATAATGTGCAAAGTCGTTTGATATAAATAATCAGGCAGTAATAAATATAATAATGAAAATAGTGAACAGTAACACTCACTCTGAGCCAATCTAATGAGTCATTCTAACTTTCCTGAACTCTGAGGATGGAAACAAAAGAATGAATGTGAGAAGGCTAAATCTGGGTCAAAGACCACCTAAGGGTTGTGGTACAAGGAGAAAATGTAGCAGAAACACCTGGGGCTATGTTTGGGCTATCAGCTGGGAACTTCCTTCCAGAGTCTTTCACTAGGGAGGTCAGAACCACTTCCAGGCAAGCGTCAGGGCTCTGCAGAATAACAAGGTTTGTGGAATTTAAGGATGCCTCAAGCTTTCCTCCTCACGCTGTTATTTATTCTTCCTTCACCTACCATCTGCTGGGGCTCCGAAAGGCATAGACATCCCCAGTGAAATGGCTGCCATTCTAATAGCCTTGTTGCCAGGGGTTGTTACCTAGGGCTAATTTTCCCTCTTTGGATATGAGATCTTGACTGTAATCAGGGCGGGGCCATACATCTGAGGGATTTAAGAGTAACCAATACAATACCCAGAGGAGACTCTTTAATCCAAGAAATCATGAAGATGATCTGGCCTTGTTTCCTGCCAGTGGGCAAGGGTGGTCCCAATTTAGGGAGTGAAGAAACCCTGGGAGTGGGGGTGGCGTGCGGTGTGATGGATCCTAGAGGGAAAACAAGGTGGGGACAGGCCCTGGGTGGGTAACAGAACATTTGCACAGAAAACAGGAGGCTAAGCCCATAGACATCCTGTGACATGGTCAATGCTGAGGGAGTGTCTTTTTTTGCAGTCTTCTTTAGATCCTACTCACCTGGCTCTGAACATGCTATTGATAAACTGTTCTTAAATTGAGAGCTAAAGCATTTCGCTGTAACACTAAAAAGTTGTATAAAAATGTTGGGTAATTTTTAGTACATTTTGATGTTGTGAAATAAAAGCAATTTTAGTAAACCTTTTAAATTGTCTAAGGGAAGTTATTACAGGGATTTGACAATATTACTCATTTTTCTGTTTCCATTCTAGTTCTTACGCAGAGTTCACTGTGATGTATTTTAGTATTTGAGAAACTTTTTATTAATCACTAGCTAATTTTAGATCTTCAATATTTCCTATGAATGTGACGTTCTAGATGTTAAAAACATTTTGTCCATGTTGTTATTATTTGACTTAACTGTTCAAAACAACACAAGCATTATCGACTTTGATAAATGATTGTGGAACACGAGGAGTAAAACTTTTGGGAATGTAAATCTTAAGTAAGATGAAGACACTTTCTCTCATTGTCCAAATGAGACAAGATTCAACTTATTTATTTATCTATTTACTTATTCATTTTTGCTTTAATCATAACAGGAAGGACTGAAAATTTCTGCTCACATAAGTTGACAGGAATGCACAGAGTTTCGCCATAGCAACATCATTCAATTCTTTAAACTCTTCTAAGATATTTGCCAAAAATCATGTGGTGATCTATCATCAAAAATTATTTTTAATGCTCTACCAGCTGACAACTCCATCAGATCTGCCATCAATTTTGTTGAAAGGAAAGAATTGAAAACGAGTTGACTTACAAAAGGATTTGTAACCCAATCATTAGAATCATTCACTTTCTCAACACTAGCACAGCTAGATTTTGAATCATTTCTTTGTTTAGAATCCTGGATTTTTTTTTTTTTTTTACCCTGGGGCAATGCACCACACAAGCCACTGAGTGAGAGGTGGTTTTTTTTTTTTTTTTTTGTAGAAGAGGAAAAGTCAGCTGGGAATGGGGAGGAGGAATGGGAGAGGTGCGGGGCATCCTGCAGCTCTGGGCCCAGTGCACCCTTAGGACTGCAGGTCTTGGCACCTGGAGGCTCTGGAATCCATACTAGGTGGCTGCAGGCTTGTTCTCATACAGCACAGCTCAGGCAGGACCTAGGGACCTACTGATTCTCTAAAAGTACTCCTTGAAGGCTATGTACACTGAAGACTCCCTTAAAAATCTTTAAGGCAACTACCAAAGAAATAATAGATTTAAGCAAGAATCATCATTAGGGGAGATATAACTGGGAGGTAAGATTTGATGAGGAACAGGATAGTTACAAAGCCTGAAAGAATGTGTTCACAAAACATTAATTAATTACTCACTTAATTACCAAGTACAATATATTTGCAAATCAACTGGCGAAACCTGGGAGTCACTGTACAAGGACACACATTGGGTCTCTACTGATAAGACAGACTGAGCAAAACAGCAGATCCAAATACAACTCTTGGCATGTTGTCATCACTCAGTAAGAGGAAATTATTATTATTATTAATTATTATCTTCTGTAAGAAACCTCTTTAAAATAAACTAAGGTTGGTCAAAAAAAAAAAAAGATACCATCATCTCTCTGATGTTATGTACTGGCTGAAAAGCATAACTCAAATCCACTCTAGGGGAAATAATAGATCAATTGAAATGTTCTGTCAAATAATTGGCTTATACCTTTAAGAAATTTTTAGGTCTCACCTGGATGTGGTAGTGCATGCCTGTAATGCCAGCACTCTGGGAGACTGAGGCAGGAGGATCACAATTTTGATCATAACTTCTGTAACTTGTTAGTGAGACTTTATCTCAAAATAATTGAATAAATAAAATAAGATAAAATAAAAAAGGACCAGGGATGTAGCTCAGTGCAAAAGTCCTGTGTTCAATTCCCCAGTACTGGAAAAAAAAAATCCAGGTCTCAAAAGGCAAGAAAATACTGAAGAACTCTTCCAGATCGTAGGAAGCTAAAGAGATTTGTCAGCTGAACAGGCTTTGCCCCGCCCCCCAAATTGGAAAATGATCATTATATTCATGTCTGCTTGTAATTCTATTTCTAACTAGAGCCTCCTTTTTCTGTCCAAATTCCCTATTTAATTATTTTCTCTGTAGCAATGACCCAGAATGCTTTTCTATTCAGATAAGAGAAGGTAAATTGGTTTTATCTCATCTAGTGATTGGTAAGTAACAGGCTTCTTGAAGTTCTTTACTATACCGGATTTTGAAGTGCTTTCTGGACCCAGTGTGAAAAAGAGAGAGATGGAGGGAGAGAGGAAGAGAGAGAGAGAGAGAGAGAGAGGAGGTGGAGAGAGAGAGAGAACCACAATTGGTTAGTGATGTTTTTTGTGACCCCTAGAAATGGGACCATAATGTGCTTCTAGTATGGGGTAAACAGCCTCCATGGTGGTGGCCAGTGGTCCCCTCCTAGTATTTATTCCCCTCAGCATGGACAGACCCAGCGTCTGGAACCAATGGCACATAGTGAAGGTGACAGAACATCACTTCTGTGGCTAGGTTACAGCAGATATGAAGATGGTTTCTTGCTGAGTTTGAGGGAACAAGCTGCTGAACTGGGATTGGCCTTCAGGCAACAGCCAGCAAAGAATTGAAGCTCTAAGTGCTCAGTACTGGAGGAATGGAATCCTGCCTCTAGGCGAGACTCTATCCCTTAACTACCTGTGGCCAGCTCAGACTCCAGGGTAGAGGATCCAGGCAAATAATCTGTGTTTCTGTGCATTTCTGACACATAGAAAGTATGTGATAACAAATGTGTGTATTAAACTGATACATTTTGGAATCATTTGTTTCATGGCAATGGATATCATATATTTACCATCCTTCTCTCTGTGTGTGTTTATGTGGGTGGTACTGGGGACTAAATTCAGGGCCTTGTGCATTCTGGTCAGAGGCTCTACAGCTGAGCTATATCTTCAACCTGGTATTTACCTCTTGATTTTTTTTTTTTTTTTTTGTACTGGGGACTGGGGACTGGGCTCTATCCCCAGCCCTTTTTATTTTGTATTTTTTATTTTGAGACAAGGTTTTGCTATGTCACTGAATTTCCAAGGTTGGGCTCCAATTTGAGATCCATCTTTCTCAACCTTCCAGGTTACTGGGATTGCAGGTATGCACCACTATTCCAAGCTTTGCACAGTATTTGCCCTTCTTAATCATTTTATGTAAATTACTCTGTAGCACAAGAATAGTAGTAGCAAAACCCTACATGAAACAAGAAACTATAGTTGAATGAAGGGGAGAGAGAGCTACACAAATCACCAAGACTAACCCCAAGAACCAAGACACAGTAGAGGCCATTCAGTGGAGAGGCCAACAGTCTTAGAGAACTCAGCCGTACTCAGCACCATCAGTCACATTTCTACTGCGGGATCAAAATACCTGATACACACAGTTTAAAGAAGGAAAGGTTAATTTTGGGTCACGGTTTCAGAGGATTCAGTCCATAATGGGCTGGCTCCAAGACAGCAACATCATGTTAGAAGAGTGGTGGAGGAAAGCACTTCACTTCATGGAAGCCAAGGAGCAGAGTAGGAAGACCTTGAAAAGAAGGGGTTAAGGAAAGAAATGAGATGTGATTGAAAAATACACTATTTATTTAAATTTCCTACAGTCAAAGACACATTTCCTACAGTAAAATTTCCTATAGTAAAAGACACACCACCATTAATCTCCCTCAAAATACTCCCCTTCACTTTGAACATATTTATCCCATCATTCTTGTAACTTTCAGAAGCAGTTCTAGAAGTTCTTTTTCATGAATGTCTTTAGCTCTGATGTTGTGGCTGCCTTGATACTCTAAATTAATTAAAAATGACTTTTCATAGTCATTTTGACTTTAGGGAAGAGCTAGAAGTTAGATGGTACCGGAACTGGTGAATAAGGTAGATTAGGACACATCGTAATGTTTTTAGAAGCCTGCCTTTCCTTTATTTATTTATTTATTTATTTTTTTGCGGCACCAGGGATTGAACTCACAACCTCGCGCCTGCCAGGGCAGGCGCTTAAGGCACTGAGCCAAACTCCCAGCCCTGGTTTTTTGAGGCAGGGTCGCACTGTGTAGCTCAGGCCGGCCTTGCGCTCGCGTTGTAGCCCAAGCCGGCCTTGCACTCGCTTTGTAGCCCAAGCTGGCCTCGAACTCACAACGCTCCGCCTACCTCAGCCTCCCGAGTGCTGGGATTAAAGGCGTGCGCCACCACGCCCGGCTCTGCCTTTCCTTTAGATGGCACTCAGTATTCACTTTTTTAAATCAGAGTTTGTAAAGATGAAAAAGGACTTTCAGAAAGTGCTTCAAAAAGTGGCAATAACAATGGGATAAGTGTATGTGAAGTGTGGGGGGGTATTTGAGGGAGAATAATATCAATGTGTCTTTTAGTGTAATAAATCTTAAAAATTTAAACAATCACCATAATTTCAATCACTTGTTGCTTACCCTTCAGAGGCATGCCCTGGTGACCCACCTCATTCAGTTAGGCCCACTTCCCCAAAAGTCTATTGAGCTATGAATTCATTAATGGATTAATTCACTTGATGAACTTAGAGCCCTTATGATCCATTCATCTTTCAGAACCCATCAGTTAGCAACCAAGTCTGTAATACAATGAAGCTTTTGGGGCACATTTTGGGTATCAATGATAACATCAGCCAACTTTGAATCTAACTGTTTCAATTCAATGCCATTTAATTCAATGTAGCTCACAACAGTCTATGCTTTTTAATTCTAACACTTACATTATTTCAACACAGTTCTTAGTTTAATCCTTCTGTAGAAGAACAAGGATTCGGTAAGTTCAGGGACTCTGTCTCTTCCATTCGTTATAATAGTGCTTACACTTGGCATAGGGCCTGGCACACATTAGATTTCCAATAAGTATTTGTTGAGTGAATAAGTGCTTATGTTTCAGTGAATGTCAATAAGTCACAAAGTACTGCTGCACATTTTAGAAAAATAAGCACAAGAAATGGTCATGATGAAGATTTTTTAGTGCTTAAAGAGAGCAAGTCTTAGTATCTGGCCAATTCACTCATTTAGAGCATATAATTCTCTGATAATGCCATTTAAATAGAATATGACTGTAATAAGTACCATTAATTATTCATTGCTAACACAGTGTTCAAGGTCAAATGACATCTGATGGAAAATCTATTGTGGAAAAATCACTTACTGATTGGTATCAGTAATGTTTTTGGCTGATGTTTGGAGTTTTTCTCCTTCTGCAGGGACTGTGGGCAATAAGTTCATCTTAAAGAGAAGAAGGCAATTTCCATTTATCCAATTGCATGTTTCTCTGCTGTTAGGAGTTTCTTTCATCTTGTGAGTGATGTTAATTTTCTTTGAAATATTATAAAGAGAGAGAAGAAAATGAGTTATGCAAGAATAGAAGCAGAGTAAATAGAAAAATAGATTACCCATGAAAAAGAAATGTAGAAAGCAAATGTCACCAAACTTTTGAGATCCACCCCTGTAAGTTAACTAACATAAAATCCAGCATGAGTTTAGAATTTGTGAGACTGGTAAAATGGCAAAAAGTGATGAAGTCTTTAGCCACTGAGGATCAGAATGATATTTAGATGTCTTCTTCTGTTCCTCTGTGGTAAGAATTTTGAGGCCTGGTGGAGGAACACTGTGTCTGACTAATGAAGGCAGAGTTGAGGAGAGTTTATTCAGTGAGCTACTATATGACAATATAATAATTATACCATAGAGTGAATTATTCAGTGTGTTTATGTGTCTCAGATTTTTCTAATCTAATACAATTGGCTTCAGGGTAAACTGTGACTTGGTTGAAGCTTATTATGATTTATTTTCCTTACTGCGATAGCACTGTAGTAGGAGGCTGGGGCTTGATGATGTGACTGGAGCACTTGGACATGACCTGCCAGGTGAGGAGACTTAATACATGGGTGCAAAGCAGCAGTGCCTGAGGCTGACACGGGATCGGGCTGAGTCTCCTGATGTGAGGACACTCTGAACATGGCACCAGACATCAATTCTCTAGCATAGGATCAGGTAGGACCACCTGGATCAGCTGTCAGAGAGGACATAAAAGGTCAGCACTGATTAACTTTGCCACCTCCGCCTTTTTGTTCTTCCAAGGATTTGTTCTGCTTGCAGGATGTGTTTTCTCTTTCTCCTTCAAAACATTCCTCCCCCTGCCAAGGACTTCTATTGTGATTCTTCTCCTTTTTCTTTTCTTTGTCTTATTTCTTCCCTAAAATAAATGGCAGTCTTTCACGTCCGCCAATTGTCCTGACCAATTCATTGATTGGGACACATTAGAACCTGGAACATACTGCTGGGCCCTACCCCATCCTACAGTATGAATACACATATTTTTTTTCTCTCTTTCTTTCTTCTTTCTTTCTTTCTTTGCTTAAACCACTACTCTTCTAGCCTGCACTTGGTTTTTACTTACTTTCAACAGGTTATTTCAGTGTAGGGAGGGATTTCAGGCTTTGAAATGTATCAGGTTTCCCAATAGTAGAAAACAAAACCCAGAAAAAAATGAATCATTTTTCAAAGGTGACAGAATTCACTGAAGTCTCTGGGTTAGGTGTTTGTGTTTCACCATAAAGCAATAACTATGTCCACTGATGACTGGCTTTAATCCTCAGATGAATAAAACTTGTTGGAGCAGAGACTGGGAATAGGATGGTCAAAGGGTAAAGAGTATGCTAGTACTCTGTTCTCACATTGCACATGATCTCCTCGGGGCATCTGGCCTTTTACTAACCTGAACTCGTACGTGACACATATATTTTAAAAAAGTATACTGAGACCAAATAAGCTGGCAACACTTTCAAACACGGCTATCAAACTTGTAAAATGTAGACTGAAGAAAGACTGAATATTTTTAGATAATTCAAGCCTCCAGAACCTCCTTTCCTTGCTCCTTTGTGAAATTTGAGATGGCCTGGGTTACTTGCCTTTGGCAATTCTCCAGATGGTCTGGATTCCAGTTTCCTACAGTCGTGCACACCAGTTATATTAACCGTGCATAACCCCTACTCAAATGAGATGTGGAATGAATATCTTCTCCAAGAAACTGCCTTCTTCTTATCACTACATACTAGTACCTAAGCACTTTGGACTTTCCATTTACTCATTCATATATTAATTTAATAAAAATGTATTAAACATCTAGTAACTCCAGTAAAGAAGAGAGATAAGATTGCTGGCTTCATGGGCAACACATGCTAATGCAAAGATAGAAGAAACTCATGTAAACAAATAAGAATAAGTTTTGTGTCACAAATGAAATAAATAAAATAATAAAAAAGACAGAGGAAGACATTTCTGTTTCTGGCCTTGTGACTACATGTTCACAGAAATCCTTTCTAGAAAAGTACAAAATGACAAAATAGTAAAGACTTTAAAAAATAAACTGATGATTGCACAGGAAAGTAAAAGAATTCTGTGGAACCCAAAAATGACCATAAATCTTAAGAGGGATGTCTTTAGATTTGGTATTTGCCCTCAGGGTAAATCTCACCTTTGGGGGTCTAACTCCTGGGTTTTAATTTGTGTCCTGTAGAAGACAAGAGTCATACTACAGGCTAGCTGGCTGCACATAAAGCCATGAGACCAAAAGGCAAGCATCTACATGCTACAGTTTGGATCTTAAATGTCCCAAGGTTTTGTCTTCATCTATGGCAGAAACTTTAAATAGGTGTGGCCTAGCAGGAAGGTTTGGGTCATTGGGATGTGCCTTGGAAGGGCATTGTGAGATGCTAATCTCTTCTCTCTCTTTTGCTTTCCAGTCTCCATAAAATGAGCTTTGCTCCATGACATCTTCTCCATCATGATGTTCTGCCTCACTACAGGCCCAAAAGCAATGGGGCCAGTCAACCATGGACTGAAACCTCCAAAACCATGAGCCAAAATAAACACTTCTTTATAGTTTATTTTGTGTATTTTGTTGTAGTAATAGAAAGATAAAGTGTCCTTTATGAGTGAACTAAAACAAAACAAAACAAAAACCAAAAGGAAACAGAACCCTTAGACATGAGAGACACTGAGATTATGGTATCTGCTTCCATCTTACTTTGAGTGAATAAACAAAGATGAAAAAATCCCTTGAGAACTTATCATAAGTCAGTGGCAAGGGTCCTTTTAGGTTTCAACCTGGATTCCAGGCTCTCACACAGTCTCTCAGCAAATAAACCACCCTCTTCAAACTAAACACGTAATTTTAAGTAATTTTCAGATATCTGGCAAAAGGAAAACCTCAAGCCATATGTAAAGAAGCAGACATTCAACTCAGGTCTTTAAGTATTTCTAGAAAAAAACCCAGATAATCAAAACCACAATGAAGATCAGAGCACTGTGGTGGAGCTGGTGGCAACAGCAACAGGGGTGGCAATGGCGCTATGCAGAGTGAAACAGCTCTTAGATATCTCATTAAATATCTCAAGTAGGAGACAAACCACTTCTTCCCATGAAGCAAGCCCCACCAGGCTGATCAGGAAGAGCCTCAGCCATAAGAGAAATTATGCCTTCCCATGAAGCAGGCTCTGCTATGCTGATCCGTAAGAGCCTCAACCAGAATAGAAACCAAGCCTTCCCGTGAAGCAGGCTCTGCCATGCTGATTGGAAAGAGTCTCAACCAGAAGAGAAACCACACCTTCCCATGAGCCAGCAGGTGCACAGGCTAAAAAATCAGAAGAGCATTCTCCCTCCTGTCCCTGCTGATTCAGAGGACTCAGGGTGAGATGATAGCAACTGAGGAGAGGGAAATAGCTTGATGCTTGTATTGTTTGGTTGACTTTGCAGGCCTGGGGGTGGTGGTCTGCGCATCTACTTGGAGGATGGCAGTGTGTATTGTGTTAACTGTTGGAGATAGCTTCCTGTCCTGTTTTTTAAATCCAGTGTTTTGTTCCATTTTACTGTGTTGTTTTATCCTTGCATCTGGTAATCTCAGCAACTATTGTGAAGATAACAATGTGCAGTATTGTTTTCACTGTTTTGTTTTGTTCCAATTTATTGTTTTGTTTTATTCAATGTTAAGTTTTGATTTTTTTTTGTACTGGGGATTGAACTTACAACCTCACACCTGCTCAGCCCTATTTTTTGAGATAGAGTCTCACTATACAGTTCAGGCTGGCCTTGAACTCACTTTGTAGCCCAGGGTAGTCTTGAACTCACAATAACCCTCCTGCTTCAGCCTTCTGAGTGCTGGGATTAAAGGTGTGTGCCACCATGCCTGGCTGTTTTGATTGGTTTTATTCTGTTTTGTTTTGTTTGATTTTGCTGTGTCTAATGGTATGGACAGCTATTGTGAAGATAGCAAGATAAGGTAGCCATTGTTGATTTCCTATTATCCTGTTTTAAAGTTCTGTACCACTTTCACTGCTTTGTTTTGATTGGCTTTGTTCTGTTTTGTTTTGTTAGGTTTTATTAACTTTAAAATAAAAAAAAAACCCACTATGAACTAGGAAACATAGTAATCATGAATATAAAAAGAAAATAAGTCTATATACAGAATTCCCCAACTAGTAGAGAGAAAAATGGAATGTGTGGTACTGGGTAGTGTGGGGTAGAATTGGAATCTCATTGAATTCTATAGAACGTTCAAAATAAGATTGTATAAATAAATCCATGTATATCAGCAGTTACAATAAAATAAATGGAAATAAATTAAAACCTTCAATAAGAAGTGAAAGAATATCAGGTAATACTTTAAAAAATCTAGATCTACACTGTTTTTTTTTGTTTTTGTTTTTTTTTTAGCTAATATTTTTTTTTTATTTGAGCGAAGAGAAACAAAACAAACAAAAACTACAACAACAACGACAAAAAAAACCGACATATATAGTAAAAACAACAAGCAAAGGAGACAAGCAAACAACTAGCGTAAATACACAACATTGCAGGTTTACAAAGCCGGAAGATAGAAGCTTGACAATGGTTGCAATTTGCGCATCGTTATCTTTAAAATGGTTTCTTACATTAACAGATATAGACATGCAAGATTGATCCAATCATATGAGT